>CAUYRT010018821.1:0-28456 GCA_963574885.1 Lepilemur ruficaudatus
TTTACAGTACAATGTTTACAGTCACAATTTGTAGTGAGCTGATTTCCCAAAATATATTACCACTCAAGTTGACTTACCTTGTTACATTCAAAAATCTACTCTGTCAAAGTAGTCCATAGAGTACATACATAGTGCTCCAACTGTACCTACGTACAACCAACACTCCATTTTAAGTGTACAATTAAATGATTCAAAGTGAATTTACCGAGGTGTACAGTTAATCACATGAATCAGTTTTTGAGGAATTCCTTTCCTCTATTGAGACCCCTAATTCTGCTCCCCCACTACTTTTCAAGCATATCCCACCCCTCCACAGTGAACCCCCATGTCGCTGCCCGTCAGTGCATGAGTGTATTGTTAAAATCAGGTATTTGTTCACAATGGAATATTACTCAATTTTAAGAAATGACAGTAAGTTAGAACCTCTTGTATTAGCCTGGATTAAGCTTGAGCCCATCAGTCAATCATTCTTTCAACAAAAATGCATCAAGAACCTGGAATATCATTGCCTAAACAGAGTGCAAGTCATTCTACTTGGAGCAGGGGCACTTATTCAGCAGGGCTTCACACACACAAAAAAACCCCTTGAATTGGGATATTGAACCACTAAAAGCATAACTGTATTCACAGTAAGGATGAAAGACAAAGGGCTTGTTACAAGAAGTCAAGGATCCGGAAGAGAGTTCAAATAAAAAATTACGTTGTGTTTGCCAGACTTCTCAGTATGTGATGTACTAAAAAACTTGATGAGATACCCAAGTATTAATGAAGAATTCTGTGTGTGTAAGTGTGTGTGTGTGTGTCTCTTCCTCCTGGCACAGCTCCATTACAACATGCATACTCACGCATACTCCATTAACTTTCTACCTACGTGTGTTACATTAACTATGTCTTCTACACTTCACCTTTGCAGTAAAAAGACAGCCAAGTGGAAAGAAGAATACTGATAAGTATTTCATCGATGAAGGCTTTTTTGTTTTTGAGGGATGGGGGAAGAGGTCAGGCAAGAGCCTAGAAAACTCCTGAAATTTGGTTGCTTTCTAATCATTAGTAATAGCAACAGTAAACATCTACATAGAGCATCTCTATTTGCACATTCCATCTCATTTGGATTTCCCAACAACCTTGTGAGATAGGTATTAATATATGACCCTTATTATAAATCAGGACACTGACTTAGAGATGTGGCATGGCTTCTCAAGACCACTCAAGAAGCAATAAAGACAGAAACAGGACCCAGGTATTCTGCTTCCTGAGTTACATCCCATTCATTAAGTTGCAAGGGCTTGGAATGTAGGTTGCAAACAGCTTGGACTGAGGTGGAGGCTGTGTGGGAAGTCAGAGATGCCCATTCGATAAGAGTAATAACTGACTGCAAATAACCATAGTTGTTTGTATGTGCACAATATACAGTGAGTTGCTAAGACACCTTTACGTTCACTCAATCGCTTGTCATTTGCAATCACTCAGTAGGGTAAAGAGAACTTGCATATATTATCCCACTTTCTAAAAAATTTAACTGAAAACCAAGTTGGCAAAAGGACACCCAGCTGGGAAATGCCATGAGGTGGAAGACTTTAGAACAGAAGGCAAAAATTCTCCCCTACCTAAAAGGAAAAATCCCCCTCCCACCATCCCATTAGATATCCTCTTCCCTGCCCTCCTCTATCCTCCTCTCCTCTTTGTTCTTTCCTGACCCTCTTCTTTCCACCTCTTCCTCCTACTTTTTCTCCTCCTTTTCCTTCTTCCTCCCACATACACCATATACAGACACATTTCATAAGCATAAAAGAGAGATAACTTGCCCATATTTCAGGCAATGATTTCAAGATATTATTAACTTCAACAGGGCTCATCACAACAGTTTAAGTTCTAGAATAGTTCCCTTCTTCCCTCCCCACTTCACCCTCTTTGGTATTTCTTAATTTCATGGGTAGCTCTTGCACTTGATTGACAGTGACAGTTTTGGAGGGCTGGAGGCTCTCTCTGAGATGATTTGATCTGTCATAAACAAAACAAAACAAAAGACTTTCATGTGGGACAAAGGCCAGGCTCTGTCCATCTGTCCAGAAGGGAAGTCGTAGAGCCATCTTCTTTGCAGAGTTATTTGTGTGTGTTGAGTTTGTGTCTAATTTTCTGGAGTGCTGAGTCTCAGGATCGAAAGAAGCACTTGTGTCTCCCTGAACAAATATATCAGAGTCGTCGGCTGCCTTCAGATGCAAAATTGCATGACTTCAAACACTGCAGATGCTGGAACTCACATTTTAAGATGAGGGGAAAAAAGAGTCACAGCTGCGGGGTACTTATTCCACAGAATTGAATTGTGAGCTATTTAAGTACGAAAATCAAAGACCATGGGGGCTGGGGTGCCCAAACTCTGGGCTGATGCTAGGGATTCTTTTTCTCCCACAACAGACAAAAGACAAAAAAAAAAAAAAAAGTAGTTGAAGATGGCACAACTCACTTTAAACTCATTTTGACTTATTTGGTAAGACATTATGAAACTACCAGAAAAACAGCTGAGTGTGGGGTGACAGCCTGGCAGGAGGTGCCTCCTCTGTCCTCTCACTCCTGGGGTGGTAGGGGAGAGTGGGCCTGCAGACTCACCCCGATGCATGGAAGGCTGAAATTAATGCTGTAGAATAAATGACTTTGGAAGAAACAGAGGAGGGGGGAGACAGCTTGAACTTAAAGTGGAAAACATCAGAAGAAATTTCTCAGCAGAGATAATTCTGCATCCCAAACATCTCTTAATTCCATACCTTCCTTCCCCACCCTGCTACACTGAGCTGCTTCAAATAGTCTGAGTCTCTGGCCTGGTCCTCTGCAGTGGATGGTCTCACTGACAACCACTCTTCTCCTCTTAGTCTGCTTTCCATATCAGCAAATTTACCTAAAAGAGAAAATGTGGTCATGGAATGCCTTGTTTAGAAATCATTTAAGACAGAGCTTCTTTTTGAAGGCTTTCCTGAACTTCCCCACCCAGCTCTCAAGGCCACAATCATCATGTTCTGCTCCTTGTTAACATGTGGCATTATGCCTTATCAGTGAGCTTTCACTGTGTCACCAATCATCCCCCAAATCATTTTTTTTAAAAAGCACTGATTCCATATAGTTTAAGATACTATGGGTTGGCCAGGTGATTCTTCTGGCTTGGCCTACTTGATTCATCTCTGCATGAACAGTTAAATAAAATATAATTTAAGATGTGTTACAAAAGTATAGTACAAATCATCAGGCCCACAGTAAGTCTGAGGAGAGAAAGAGAACCAAAAATTACTCACACTGAAGTAATTTGGGTGGGGAAACAAGGGGAACAGCTTGCTTTGTTCTTTACCAGCCAGGTTTGGGGAACTGAGAATCACTGTCCCCAGCACTTTGCTGAGAGCTTTGCATGAGTGGTCTTATTCCACTCTCCTGAAAAATCTCCCAAAATAGGCACTATGCACTTAGTTTTATAGATTAAAAACTGAATCCAAAAAGCTAAGAATTTTGCCTAAAATCACATACCAATAAGGAATAGAATGAACATTTGCATAGAGAAAATAGATATTTGATTTCGAGTAATTTATTTAATTTAAATCTATACAAATTACTAATTCATTTATTTGCTCTATATTGAGAACATATGATCTAAGATCATTCCTACCATAAGGAGTACAAGCTCGCTTGCTGGTAAAAAGAAGGGCATTGGAGTCGGGCCCACCTGGCTTCATAGGACTTCAGCTGTGACTCTTAAGGACTAATGGCCATAGCAAAATTTCCTAACACTTTGGGTCTCAAATATCTATGTTTTTGTGCACATGTTTTAATTTTTCTCAATAGTTATAAAATCACCAACAATGTTGCCTCAAAGATTAAACAAGATGATGTGAGCAAACCACCTAAGATCCTACTTGAACATATACACTGAATGCTCATAAAATAGCCAGTATTTTTATTATCATTACGTTAATGTCAAAGATTTAAGAAAGGAGTAACATTCTAGAAAGAGGATACACTAATTTGGGAAAATGATAAATGTGAGTGGTAGTAGGAAAAAAGACACGTTGGGTAATTCCACCATACAGCTAACAAAAATGATTCTTAAGGAGACCTAACCCAGGACCAGAGTTTGAAGCAAGAACTAATTTTATAATAGAGATAATCCCTCAAGCAGTTAGCTCTGATGTTTTGATCAGGGTGAGATTCACTGCAAAAATCACAATGGAAAGTATTTTGGTCTTTGGAAAACATATCCCATCCCATTTACAAATCATTGAAATGTTGGATACAATCTCCAGCTCACCTTAGCAAATAGAAGGTGCTCAAAGCTGGTTGTTGAGTTGGTCTCCCACCATCCGCGTCTCCTAATTGTTTGCTAAATACCTATTGAACAAATTAAAATAATGCTTATATTTCAATAAAGGAAGCTAGCTTTATCCTTATGTAATTATTCCCCACAACAGAGCTTATTTGATTCCTGTTCTCTTTACTCTACAGATAGCCTTCACTTGAATCACAAAAATTAGAAATGTTAGGTGTCATCAAGGACTAAACATTTGTGATTACACATGTAGTTAGTATTATCTATTATGCTATGAAAAGTTTAAGTTCTTAGTTTTTCTCAGAAGAAAAGACATCAAATCAGAATTATTTATTGACACACATTCTATCAATCAGAGCTTCAAAATCTGAACATCGTGAGCCAAGAACTCACATTCAGGAACAAAATTCTTCTTTAAGCGAATAGGAGGCACTTGGGCAGCTTTGAACCTTTATTTGAAGATTGGCTGCATGTGAGACACGGTACATATGGACATGGAACAAGGCCTAATCCATCCTCCCATTAGGGAACTCTGGGGTTTGCTTAAGAATCCAGGGTCCAGAGCCAGATGCCCGCGCATCAAAGAGTGACTCAGAACTTAGTACTTCTGTGATTTTAAACAGGCTATCTACCTTCTCTGTGTCTTGACTTCATCAAACACAAAACAGGAAAAATATTGAATCCTACTTCATAGACTTTTGTTATAAGAGAGATGAAATGCATGCTGACTTCAGCATAATACTAGGCATATAAACAATTCTAATAACTATTAGCTATAATTATTATTAGCACATACTATAGACTTTCAAAAAAAGTTTATAATTCCACGAGGAAATATACCTCCTTTGATTAAATATTTTTATCACCATTATAATTAACATCATTATTGCTATCATTATGGTAAGCCATCAGTCATATTAATCGAGGTAAGAAGTTTTACTGTGCTGACATCAGCCATATAAAAGAGATAATGCTACTGAGCTACAAATCTTCTTGTTTTATGGGTTCCTGGAAAAAGCAGGGGAGGAGATATAATAAGTGTCAAATACTGTGCTTGGTAGGTTATATGAATTCATTGATTTAATTCTCACCATAACTTTTTCATTTGAGTATTATGAAGCCCACTTTGCAGATGGAATTGGAACAGAAGCTCAATTTTTGCCCAAGCTAGCATTTGCCTAAGCTAGTTAGGGACTGATCTGGGCTGGAACTCAGGTTTCACTAACTTTAAGGCCTGATTCTTTGCATTATCCTAGCCTGTTTTTAGAATTGATGCATTTTGGGTAATGAGTTCTAAATTCCCTGAGTCCCTAGTTAGTTAATCAACTCTATGTTGTTATGAAATGAGCAATGGACCCAGTGTAAAAAGACTTGTTTGAGACCCAAGTCCTTCCACTTACAATAAATTTAGGCAAGACTATTTCTATTTCTTGAGTTTCAATTTCCTTATCTGTAAAATGGACATAATCGCTTACTCATGCATATCCTTATTTACTTGGTCTTATTCCCTTCCCAGACCTAAAAATTCTCGCAAAGTGAAGAAAAGAAACTCCATTACTGGGTAGCAGCACCCCCTTTTCATCATACCAACAATTCCATACATAACTGACCTGTGACGCTCATTGTTTTTTGGCATTTGTTTTGATGGTCAAAACGAATAGATTGTGACCGTTTGATGATACTGAAATAAGGTTTATTTGGAAATAAACTCATCTAAAATTGCTAAACCATCATATCAGGTGGCAAATATTCAGTTCATACATGAAAAACAAAAAAGAAAAATATAGCATCTTTCCCCCAGTGATCTCTACAAGAAAACTTGAAAATCTACCAAACTAGAATTATATTCTTCTCTCTGTCATTCAGCCAGATTCTCACAATATTCAAAGCAATCATTTTATTTCAAAAGCTCATGGAAAATATGTTTCACATAGCTTAAAAAGTTAGATTAAAACTCCACATTTGAAATACTATTAGGACCAGCCCAGTTCTCAGAGGCAGCCTAAGCAAGGTTCCTCACGTGGACGCCTTGATGCGTGTATCAGAGCTTAAGTGTAGGAGGTCTACCGAGGGGCTTGGACAAAGAGTGGAAGTAGGATTCAGGACCCTGTTCCAGTCACAACTCTGGTATTAGTTTACTGACAGACCCTGAGAACGTTTCTTGATTTTTCTGAGACTCTAATTTTCCATGCTGCAGCATTGAGCACCTAGTACACATTTCAGAAAGCTGAGAAAACTTACGGCGCCTGAATGTGAAATAAAGCATCCCTGAGACCCAGTCACTCTTACTGGGGGACCTTGTTCGAGTTTAATGTCTCTAAATCTTAGTTTCTTCATTGGTAGAATGAAAAACAAATGAAAAACAGGTCCTTCTTCACAGGGGCTCTTTGTGGGAATTAAATGAGGTAATGTACATGAAAGCACCAAGAACCTGGGTAAAAGTTGAAAAGGTGCCAAGATGCTCAGTTGTATGATCGATATCAACAGGTTAGAATTTAGGTGTCAGCAAAGTACAGCCTGCAGATCAGCTATCTGCTTTTGTAAATAAAATATAATTGGAATGAAGTCATGCCCATTCTTTTACAGTAACCAGAGTTGTGCAGTTCTTTAGAGACCATATGGCCCTCAGAAGCAAAGATATTCACTCTCTGGCTCTTGAAAGAGAAAGTTTGCCAACCATAGATCGGTTGATTGGTAAGCCCTGCCAGCTCTGACTTGGTGGGAATTCTTCCCTGTCTCTTTTTGTTGTTTTCTTCTTGCCTTTATAATCCTTCTCTTTTCTCTTCTGCCGTCTGCTTTTCTTCTCTTTCTTTTTCCTTCTTTTTTTTTTCCCTCCACAGTGATCAAAAGCCTAGATAAATATACTGAGTGAGGTGTGCCTTCCTCTGATAGGTGCAACTGGTGCCAAGCAGCTGGAGAGCAGCAACTGGCCTGAGCAGCTGGGGCTGGGCTGCATCCACCATTGCCCATGGGCTGGAGTTTTTAAATTATGAAACTACCTTGCATGAGTGGCCACATATTACCTAGACACCATTGAGATTTTGCAACTTGCTGCTGCACTTATCTTAGCTTTTAAAATCATTTTGTTCATATCATTCTTTCATACTAGACCTCAAACTTTTTGAGAGTAGGGGCTATACATTATTTATTCTAGGGATCACATATATAGATGACAACATCTAGTATTTAGGCTCAATAAATGCCTGTTGAAGTGAACGACTCCCTTCAAAATTATATGTTTCTTATTAATTTTATTAATTATGCTAATTAATACAACCAATATTTTGTTAATATTAGATGATTCATTCTGATGAATTCTATGATGATTAAGTCTTTTTAATTTTTTTAATGCGTGTACTTAAAAGGAAATGGTTTATAGTCTTTAGTCTATATCAATCATAAAGGGATGAAAAAATGAGTTAAGAACAACTGAGGACATGTCTTTTATAATTTGGATAATTTTAGGGTTTTTCCCTTAAATTGGGAAATAATAAGCACCCTTCCCTCCAGACTCTCCATTTTTGGTCAGTGTGTCAGGAAAAAACTGGGGCACAGCTGGACACAGACTAAACTCTACTCTTTACCCAAGTGTGACCAAATCCACCTGCGAGACACAAGATACATTTTCATGATCTGCTCATCAGTTCAAAGTGGGTCCAATTAAAGCCTCATTTGCAGGAACTAATCATAGTCTCCTGCAAATTGGAGGAAACGCTGTTCCAATCAAATGGATAATTCCCCTTCCCTTATGCGTTAAGTTTCCTGGTGTTATGTGACATTTATCAGTTGGCATCACCCTCAAAATTATCCCTTTTGGGAAGGAATTTTCGCATTGAGAATACAATTCTGACTAGTGCTTGGTTTTGATAAAAACTTATTTTTTTCTGTTCAGTCTCTCACAAACTTATTGCATTTGCAAACTTCGATGTCAATTCAACCATTTTCCATCTGATTATTGTATTATATGGATGTGGCTATAATGTTTTCCATTTTCCATTTAGAACACTTAGTTGACATATATTTTCCAGAGGCTTTACCCATATTGCCACATTTAATCCTCAAAATAACCCCTGAAGTTATTTTGTGATGTTGCCACATTTCACAATTAAAAATAGCAATAACATCAACCAAGTAGAAGTTCAGAGTCATTAAATTGTTCAAATTTTCATAATTAGTAAGTAGTAAAGCTGGTAGTTGTTAGTGGGTCTGTTTAGTTGCTTACTCTGTGCTGGTAATTGCCAAGCTCTGTTGATTTCCAGGCCAATCAAGAGCGGGACATGGAGCGGGGCATCATCACGTTGATACTCAGCAACTGTGCAATAACCTACCGCAGACAAGCAGGATGCTTCAGCAATTGTGAGAATTGGAGAGGACTGGTCTGATGACTTATTTTCTCTTGGCCATTCCAAATGTGAAAGTCCCTTTAGAGAAGAGGTTGGAAAATTATGATTTTTAAGATTTTAAATGGTTGAAATCAATCAAAAGAAGGATATTTTGTGATGTGAAAAATATATAAAATCCATATATCAGTGTGTATAAGCAAAGTTCTATTGGAACAGAGTCACACTCATTTATTTTTGTGTTGTCTGTAGCCACTTTTGTGCTACAACAGGAAGAACTGAGTAGGTACAAAGGAGACTATGTGGATCACAAAGTCTAAAATGTTTACTACTTGTCTCCTTAGTTTGCCGTTCCCTGTTTTGGGGCTCAGCCCTGTGTTCGTCTTCTGCATTGGCCTTGCTTGGTGGCTCTTGCTTTCTTTCCTTGTCCTCTTCTAAATATAAATATGAACAGTATTAGTACCTACAATATCCAGCCTGTCCTATACCATTTTATTTATACTGCTAGGACTGAGCAGCTTTAATAACATCTCCTACATTTATGGTTGATGTGTGGGACCCTCTATAACAGCCCTGTTGGAAAGAACTTTCTGTCATGAAAGAAGAGTTCCATAACTGTCCTGCCAAATATGCTACATGTGGACACATGTGGCTCCTGAGCCATGTGGCTAGTATGACTGAGGAATTCTATTCTGGAATTTAAGCTTATTTAAATTTAAATTTGAGCTCCCACATTGGACAGGGAAGGTCAAAAATTTCTCTGCTGAGCTGTCACATAGCCTCAGCTTGAGTGATTCAGCGCCAAGCTCCTCATTCCATTTGGGGGCAACTCTTGCTATCTGAAAGTCTTTATTGAGAAATTTTTTCCAATAACTTGAACATGTCATTTTTAATTCTGCTACTTAAGGTCAAACAACATAAACCTAATCCCTTTACATTGTCAATCCTTCACCTGTTTGAGCCAAGTGAGAGTATGCACCAACCCACACAGGTATCTCTGAGAGGCATGTTTCATCTTCCTAGGTGGGGCTGGAAGAAACAGGGATGTACTACACCAAGAAGAATGGAAGCTATTTCATTGCCCCCTGTTGGATATGTTATGCCCAGCATGGAAACGGTTTACTACATTGTAGCCCAAGTCCTACTGGGCATCAGGGATTCCACCAGGAAGACAGAGCTTCCTTCTTCCTGTCTGTTAGAGGCTCAGGCTCAGTTATATGACCAAGTTTCTGCCAATAAATGGCCCCCATCCTCTAATTGTAATTTGAAAAGAATGAAACAAAGAGAACAGAGAATAAGATAAAATTCAGGGCAGAGTGGTGAAGTCCACTGACAGCAATATTCTACCCCAACCATCCCTGGGTTTGGACCTTGGCTATGTTTTCAGTTTCCTTAACATTTAAAGTTCTGGTCCCTTGTACAAGCCTGATTCTTGCCATTGCTTTTGTCAGCTCTATGATGTACTTCCAGAAATCCCTTTTTTGTTTTAAGTTAGCAAAGTTGATTTTTTTTTTACAATAAAAAATCTAGATCAATATGGCTAATACAGACTATTTTTGTGAGATTATAGTTGGCTTTGAGGTTACTAGTCAACATCCAAACAACAGGAAGAATTCTGGCAACGGTGACTAGCATTGGTTGACCTTAGTCATGTGCAGTGTAAAAGTAGTTGGATTGAGACTGTGTCTGCAGGGACCTCAACTGAATGAGTCGGGACAGACAAAGCCCAACCCTGTGGGACCACAGAGAGGAAACAGGTGTGTGACGGTCATTATCTACCAAATATTATGATCTAATGCTGCTGGGAGAGGGGAGATAACATGAGAGCACAATAACTCCTAACAGTGAGAATTACATGAATTGCCATTTTCTCTTTTCCACCATGGCTTTTAAAAAGTTCAGAATTAAATTTAAAGCTTAAAAGACAGAAATTATATAAAGCTACATAACTGGAGGATTTGGCTTATTTATTCCTAGTTTCTTAATATTGTTTTAGATTTTATATTCCTGTTGTAGAAGGGCTTGTATATCCTTTTAAGTTAAGTTTGTTTTGAAAGATTGTTTAGTGAACAAACAAGACATAGATTTCAAACAAATGGTTTATCTCCATTAAAAGAAAGAAAAAAAAAAACTTTCCTGAGCACACGCAATGGCTAGGTAGGGGAAACAAACACTGGGCTTCCTTTCATAAGATGGGCACAGTCCACTTGGGTAGTGAACCCTATAAACAGTTCATCTCTTTGGGAGGTAGGGTCCATAGTCAAAGCCATGATGGGTGGGGGTATAGATCAAGAAGCAGATGGAAGTATGGGGAATTCATGGGATGGTCTTCAAGATTGTTTGCACTTGGGAAGCAGGAAGCTGATTGTTTTGACAGATGGTCAAGATTTGAGCAAATGTGTTTCTGGGGCTTCTGCAAGAGCACACTGAGGAGTATGTAATAAGATTTTTTAAAAAGGGCCAATTGGTGTCAGAAAAGAAAGGGATTATATTGGTTTGTAGAAAGATGAAGAAAGGCTTCATGGAAGAGGTGACATAAGATAATGCCTGAGCCAGATGAGAATAAGGGAAGAGATTCAGAAAATAGGTTGAGTTTTTGTGTGCGGATGTTGGTCTCAGGCCAATACCCTGAAATAGAGGGATCTGGGATTATTGAGAAGACAAAGGAGCAAGAGGTATATAGAGAATAATCTTCTATCCCAAGGCCACAGTTAAAGCAAGACCCTGGCATTTGGGATTACGGATTATGTCAGCAGATACTAAAAACCAAGAAGGAATTACCCAAATAAGACTAATCTTAACTGAGAAGTCTGGTTCCTCCATTGTTTTGACTCTGGCGTGAAACAGATCCTACTTAAGGGCATGTGCCATGTAACCTTAGGCAAGTCATTGGATCTCTTTTGAGCCTCTGCTTCATTACCTATAAACTGAGATGATAATACAAAGTTTGTGGAATTTTCCTGTGGGTGCTAAACAAAACAGTGAACTTAAAAGTTTCTAGTATGTCAAAAGCTCTAAACAAATGATGGTGACATCACATTCCCAGCACCCCAGTTAGGTTTCCTTTGCTCATGGAACATACATCCATCCAATCATGCCAACACATCCAGATCCCAACCATTAACTTCCCAGTTCATCCACCTCCACTTCCATGTGTCCTTCCAGCACTTTCTCATCAGAGAGACTATCTATAGCTGCTTTCTTTTGTTATTTGAGGGATATTAGCTGCATTTTCCTATAGCACTGCTTATCATCAAATATCACAGAGAGTTATGGCCATGATTTATCTCCCATGCTGAACTGTAATGTCCTGGAAGGCAGGGTCCAGGTGTTGATTTATCCACATTCAGCTCAAGTTCATTACAACAAACCCTTACCCAGTGGCTGCTATCTTTCAGGCTCCATGCAAGAGTCTAGAAGTATGGGGATAAGTAAGTGAAAAATTAGCATGGCACATTCTCTAGGGGGCTGGCAATCCCGGAAAGAGTACTAGTCACAGACGTTAGGTTCCAAGACAGAGCCTGATCATGTTGAATTTGTTTTCAGAGCATGCAGCTATGAAGAGAGAACCACAGGAGAGGGACACCAAAAACTGGAAGTCTGTCAATAAATCATCATTTGACAATCCTTTAAAGAAAAGATATTCAGGAAGCATGAGGAAAGTTTATGATATTGCTCATGAACAGAGAAAAGATGCCAGGAGTTACAACAATTTTATACAGCAGAGAAAAGATGCCAGGAGTTACAACAATTTTATAGCAAGTGGCATTAGGTAAGAATCACAGTAATGGTAATTGATTTGAAAATCCAGCCTTAAAAAAGTAAAGTGGTGGCCCTAAATGTTCTTTAATTTATTTCCTTAAATAATATGTATGTTATGTCTACTATATTCCAGCCACAAGATTCTCTGGAGTGACAAAATTCATCATATAGGACTCACCTTCAAGAAGCTACAGTGCATAGAAAGAAAAGCAAAGAAATTACAACCCAATGTAATCGTTCTATGATGGAAAGAAATTCAGATAATGAAGAACATGGGAGAAATCTGTTTTGTATAAAAACAAAGAAGGGGGAGGTCATTTTTATGTGGAGAGGGGACAGGGTTAGGGAGGACATTTGAACTGTCCTGAATGGCTATTAGTTGTTGGTCAGGCAGACGGGGCATTCCCAGCAGTCGGGTCCTGGTGAGAAGTCAGTCTGGAATTAGTTAGAGCAGGTGAGAAGAAGATTAAGTGGAAGTGTGATGTCACTGGAGTGTGTGGAGTGGGGCACCACAGAGAGCAGGAAGGTTGAGCTGTAGGCATCAACTAGATCACAGAGGACCTCTGTGCTCTCCTGAGAATCTTGAATGTTGTTCAAGCAATGAGAAGACAAAAAGTGGTTGAATAAGAAGTCACATGATTGAATTTGAATTTTAGAATAGTCTTTCAACAGATCAGATGATGTAGAACTGGCAGCAAGGAGTGGAGTTAGGAAATTATTGTAACATCCCAGGTGAAGGATGATGAGAACCCATCTAAGGAAATAGAAGTGGCAATGTTGACAAGGGAACCAACACATAGATACTAGGAAGATACCAATGTCTCTTACCTGGAACTGACACAGTTGGAAAGAGGTGAGGATGAATTTGCAGGGTTCACAGTTGATTTTCCAAGTGGGTGGTAGAGGGCCACTATGTTTCCTCTCATTGACAGCACACAAAAACAGATCCATTGCTAATTGTTTTTATTTTTATTTTTCAGTAGCTATCCAGTCATTTTTCCAATACCTACAGTAGAAATCACTAGAAGCACTGCTGGTGATTGTGTAATACTCGTGAAATTAAATTGCAAGATAACCAGGTTAATTTAAATAAAACCCTACTAAATACCTATATCTATGTATCTAAAACTATACCTATCTACCTATGCACATATATAGATATATATGCACATGCATATATTTTCACACACACACAATTAAGTAAGCTATGATTGGCAAATGATTGGCAGTATTGAAGCAAATGCAAGGATAATGATTCCATGGGAGGAAGTGTCGGCATGTTGTATGGAAACAAACCCACTTCATCTCCACCTGAGTAGTAGTATTTGGAGTTCCATCAGAATCATTTGGCTCAATAGATTAAATAATGTGGATGATTTTAATTTTGCTTTATCAGAACTGTTTAAATGAGGTTGTATTTTTATTGATCATATTTTTAAAAAATTTGTTGTGTAGTATGACCTTTTAACACTTTTTATTTGAATAGACTTATAGGGTACAGGTAGGTTTTTTTGTTACATGGATGAATTATATAATGATGAAGTCAGGGATTATAATATATCTGTTATCCAAACAGTGTACTTTGCACCTGATAAGTAATTTTTGATTCTTCATTCTGCTCCTATTGCCCCTCCCTTCTGAATCTCCAAAGTCCATTATACCACTCTGTACGACCATGTATAGCCTCATGTATAAGTGAGAACCTACAGTATTTGTTTTTCCCTTCCTGAGATATTTCACTTAGGAAAATGCCCTCCACTTCCATCCATGTTGCTGCGAAAGACATCATTCATTCTTTTTTATGGCTTAGTAGTACTCCATGGTGTGTGTGCCGTATTTTCTTTCTCCACTCATCAGTTGATGTGCACTGATCCATGTCTTCCATGGATTTGTGATTGTGAACTTTAGTGTGATAGACATGAGTGCATGTGTCTTTTTGATTTAATGGCTCTTTTTCCTTTGGGTAGATACCCAGGAGTGGGATTGTTGTATCGAATGGTGAGTCTACTTTTATTAATAGTTCTTTGAGGAATCATGATACTGCTTTCTATAGAGGTTGTACTAATTTACATTCCTACCAACTGTGTATAAGCATTCCCTTTTCACTACATTCACACCAACATCTATTGTTTATTGACTTTTTAATAATGGCCACTGTGACAGGGGTAAGGTGGTATCTCATTGTGATTTTAATTTGCATTTCACTGATGATTAGTGATGTTGAGCATCTTTTCATATGTTTTATGGTCATTTGAAAATATCTGTTCAAGACATGAAAGACAAGATATTTAAGTAATTTTAATAATAGCTCCAAATTGTCAATCACCTAATATGTGCCAATCATTGCATATAGATAATCTCTTACATACACAATGCCTAAAAATAGGTATTTAAAGGAACTGACTCTGGAAAAGTTTAAGTGGCATGTCTAGCTACTAAATGAAGGTTTTAAGCTTCAAATCTCAGTCTCTTTGACTTCAGACCCTAAACGTAGGTCACAAGGACATACCTTCTCCCAAAATATATTAAAATAAGAAAGGATTTCTCATTCTCATGTTAAGAATGAGAACTTAATAAGCTAGAGGTACAAGCAAGGACTCGAAGTTGTAGATCATGATTTAGCATCCAACTGCTGTAATGCACCTTTCTGAAAGGCCGCTTCATAAAATATTCCATTTTCATATAGCCCCATTCCTTGAAGGGTGGATGATTAGATATGTCACATAAACAAAGTTGAAACACCAGAGCCTCCAGTAGAAATGGAACAAATAAAACCCACCCTAAATGGAATGATTAGACAACATTAGTGAATTATTGACATATTAGAGAAAATTATAGTTGATATTGTCCTTACTTACATTTGAAAACCATTTCCAGCAGATCTGGACAAATTAAGACATATTAATTCAGTAGCATTGGATTGGATGAGTCTGACAATTCTGGGACTCTACCAGGAAAGCTTAACCTCATCCACACCTCTGGCCACCTCTTGCCTGGTTCTTAGCCTTCTGCCTTCTAATGATGAAATCAAGAACAGGACAGAGGTAGATTTTGAATACTAAGCAGAATAACATTTCAACAGTGTTTTAGAACAGGGGCCAGCAAGGTGTGATCTGGCACCTTTTCATCATAAATAAAATGTTGTTGGAAGACAACTACATATATTCATTTATGTACTGCCCACAGCTGCCTTAGGGCTAGAATAGCAATGTTAATATCCGTGACAAAAGTTTACTGGCTCACACAGCCTTATTACTGTATAGTTCTTAAAGAAAAAGCTTGTTAACTCCGACTTTGGAGTCACATTAGAGTCAGTGCTTGGGCTTCCATAATTAAGCACCCATGTTTATTCCAGGTATAGCTGGAAGAATAAAAGAAATAAGGAGGAAGGGAGCTCACATCCTTTGTGCACCTGCCACCTGCCAGGCTCTGGCCTAGATGCTTTGAAAGCTATCTCCAATCGTGACAATCATCTGTCTAAGAAAATGAGGCTTGGAGAAACTGTGATTTTCACATGGTTATACAGATAATGACAAGCTGAGATTTCACCTCAAGACATTCTAACTCCTCAGCATCTGTTCTTAGAAATGACCCTGCTGAATGAATGTGTAAATAAATAAACATTGTTGATATTGGTGATACCTTCATGGGTGAATTATGAAAGTATTATGATGTTAGGAGCCCCAAAATGATACCCTAGTTTCTCAGATACAACTGACAGATGATATACATCAAATAAGAGGGACGTTTTGATTACTGACAAAGGATTGTTATAGGATGTAGCTTAGGGTTGTTTAGCCAAGGAGACATGCAAATAGTACACTTCTTAATTGAACTCACCTACCCTCTTCTAGGAGCCCTGGGGACCCATATTCCTATGGGTCTTGCTATTAAACAACTCACCACATAGAGCTCCAGAGAACACGTGCTTCCTGTAGTGAGATGTCTTGCTTCCAGGAGAAAGAAATGGGATAAGCCCATTTCCTAGAACTCACCAATCAGAAAATTTGCTACTTCACAGGAAAGCAGGGATTTTACTCCAAAGAAGATCCTTCTATAATAAAACATGAAAAAAGGAAAGGAGAGATCCCTGCTAGCTTTGTGTATTAGGAATTGTATTCTTACCTGAATCTAGACTTTAGAATTCTTCTTCTCCCCTAGGCCTCATAGCCAGGTATCTGGGTAGCCCTGGGGAATTGCAGGTTTTCAAAAATGCAGCCTGACCCCATCACCAGACATGGTCACTGCTGTGCACTTCAGGTCAGCATTAGGTAGAGAACCCAGCCTGGACCTCACTGGGATCCTGCCTCTCCCTCCCCCTAGGGTTTGGATTCTATTCTCTATTTTAACATGTTTTGGTTGAGTTTCTGTTTGAATTGGATGATCCATACCATCATTCATTCCCTGACCATGAATATAAATATACAAAGTATATACAGAGAGAGCTAGCCTACCAAAGGACACCAGAATCCAGCTGCCTTTATAAATTTTTTTCATTAGATTTACCAGGTGCAGAATATACGGAAATAAATACTAACATAATTATAGCTAAAACCATACAGAAATTCCCCAATGTGGCTTCTAAAAAGCCTGTGTTAGAGATGTTGTTCTTGTTCCGTCCTGAAAGCCCAAGCTCTGCATAATTCTATTTCTTCTCTCTCACACTGACATCAGACCATACCTCAAGAATATATCACTGTGTTTTATCAAAAGAGGTATGTTTAAGAGGTCCAAGAAGTTGACTGATTTATTCCAACGCAGACTGATATTCCCCTTTGGGGGCAGAAGTCTCTCAAGCAGGAAGTTTCTGAGGCTTTCGCTGCTCTTTAGATACTCCTTGCTCATTTCCTTTGTCCGACCAGCAGGGAAATAAATGTAGAGCTTCTTACAGTCTAAGGCTACACTCTGTGAACTGCTCTAATAAGGGAAGGAAATCACAAATTATCCTTGGGACTGGGGCATGTACCATTAGGGAACTCTCAGCCTTTGTGCTAGGCATGGACACAGTGAACATGATTACAATTCAGTAGATGCTCTCCAAAACAGATGTGCCCAGGACATGCAGCAGGAATACAGCAGGAAGGGGTTTATTCTGCTAGAGAGGTGTCAGACACAAGTGGAACTTAAGTTGGATTGTAGGAGATTAAATCATTCTTCAAGAAGAAAAGAGGAGAGTCCACAATTGTCACTGTGGATTATGAAGGCATATGTGAGGGAGCAAATGGCAGGAGCAGAGACCCAGGGCACAGCCAGGCCCTACAGGGCACGAAAATCCCACTACTTATCATGTTACGCATCCAGCTTAGTGCTTGGGCATCTGAGATCTCCACACAAGTGCTCGTGAACAGAAATAGTGATGTGTTCAAAAGGATGCAACGCCATGCATTCTAGAGAGTGGCCCGTGCTGGGGTGGGAGGTGGTATTTGATGTTTCAGAACCTCTTTAGTGACTCTTACTTTGAAAATGGAGAAATGAAATAAAAAGAGAAGGAAGAGAAGGAGAACAAAGAGGCAGCTTTGGGAAATGCAGCAGGCTATCTGGTATTCCAAGGGGAAGAAAAATTAAGGAAGGTACTCTGAAAATAGTAGGAAGTTAAGGGGTAATTAGAGGAGAAAAAATAGAATAAACCCCCTTTTGACATTTAGCTATTTTGAGAATTACAAAGCTAATTTATGGTGATTGCTTTCAAAGGGATATGGAGGTCTTGATTATTGCAATGACTGATCTGTAAAGATAATGAACATCAACTATGGGTAAGACATAGCTGGGTCAGATACAATGATGAGAAAGAAAGCAGCATTTGTTGAGTGCTTTCTATGTGCCAAGCACATTATCACATTCAATCCTCACAAAGCCTTGTAAGGGAGAAACAATTGTCAGCACTCTTTGGGGATAAAAAACATGTGCAAAGAGGATATGATTACAATAAAATTAATAGTTGTTCAGGCTGACTCTGCATGACCAAAAAACCACTTCTGTGGGCCAGACGACAGGCAGAGGGTCTGCGGTGAGTATGGGGGAGATGCTGCCATGGTCTATGCAAGCCCCAGCTCACTTGCAGGTCTATGAATTGGGCCACAAGTCATCTGGCCTCAGTCTGCAGGCCAGGGAGAGGCACTAAAAGTTGTAACCTGGGAATGTAGGAATATTGTTTTTTAAAAAACATTGAATAATAGCATGCAGAATGCTGTACGACAGGGCAGGAACAGCAGTCAGGAAACAGTAGCAGGAATCTAGGTGAGAAATGAGGGAGGACGATGACAGACCTGAAGAACGAGAGCAGGGGCTCTGTTCAGGAGCTGGAAGAGTGACAGAACCAGCAGGATGGAGTTGTTGGACACGCAGTGCCAGAGGACACCGGGGGAGTTGGTTGGCTTTGAGTTTGAGTTTGAATTTCTGAATGGATGACTGAAGAGCACACACACAAGACAAGGCAAGGTCAAGTACAAAACCCAGCTCGAATGGCCAGTAAAAACACACCCTGCCTCTATTAGCCCTGGCGGTTTATCAGCTCAACACAGCCCGCCCCTATGCCCTGCTAACCGCTTCCCAGCTGACTCAAAACCTCCTCAGTGGCTGGAATGTGCCTGCTCACCATCCCTAAGTGGAGCTCTAATTCCTCCCCCTCCATATGTCAGTGAGGATTACTCTCCAAATGGGCAGATTCTCCCAGCTCACTGAGCGGCCCTTGATGTCTTCAAATTCCATGGCTTCATATTGGGCTCTTTCCTCAGTCCCCTCCCTACCCCGGCCACTCACAGAATGCAATGTCAGGGCACAGACATGATTTCTGAACCATGTTGGAAGTTACTGCCTTTGGTTTAAGCTTCAGCCTGTACAATTGCCTTTACCTGTAGTCTACACCCATTCCAACCACGTGGCCTAAACTGTCTTGGCTACCTTAACGCTTCCATGCATATATTCTGTAAAGTTTTCTTTGTAATGGCAGGGTTAATCACATGGACTTTGAGACTCCAGGGTCTAGATTTGATTCCTGTATCTGCTACCTACTAGCTCTGCCATCTTAGGTAAATTATTGAACATCTCTGGGCCACAGTTTATGTGCAGGGATAATATAAGGATTAAGTGAGTTACTATAAACCACCTAAAATATTGTCTGCCACACAGTAGATCCCAGGACCCTATGAATGTGAGCAATGAAGGGGATGGTGGTGTTGGCATTAACTCTGGCAGCGTTGATTTCACCCAGGTTTCTCTCCATGCCCTGAACTCTGCATTGCTCTCTAGGATGGCGCTTACCATTTTGTAAGTATTAAAACTGTCTACATTTTCTGGACCTTTAGATTAAATTATGAATGCCCTGCCCACCATCCTGTTGCATTCATTCTTACAATCCTAGCACTAAGTGTAGTGTCTGATAGATAGAGCTTCAACAAAATCACTGTCCTCACTCCCTTTTTCACCTTACCAATTCTTTAGTAGGATGTGCAAATGGACCAGATCAACTTGAAAGGAAAATCAATGCTTCAACAATTTAAATAATTAGGTTGTGTATGTATAAAATATTTCTAAACCTAAATCCTGAGCTATAGATTGGATAACAATTACATGAGCACTTATGAAATATAAAGCCCATATTGTACATTTTTCTATTGCCAGAAATACATTGAGAAGTATTGTACAGTATTTTTTCCCTCTCTATGGAGGTCATTTAACTCTATCAATCTTATTTCCAGTTTAATTATGAAACCAACATGCCAAACATACCATACATCCAAAAACAAATGTAGTTTTTTGAATATTAATTAACATTGTTTCAAAGAGATGGCTGCTGTTTATCATTGATTTAAATTAAATATTGAGAAGGAAATTAAAGAGATTTTTATTTCATTTATTCAGCAGCAACATTACAATTTATACAAATGAAGGCATAATTAAACAGTCTGCCATTAAATTACAATCTGCATCTCATGTAAGCAAACATATTAAAATTGAATATGCTTGTCATGAATATAAAACCAGCTTGCTAGAATAAGAATTACTCCTAAAGTATGATGCACATCTAAGCAATTGTTTTGTCTATTTTCCAAAAAGGATTGTGGCTCTTTTGATATGATCAGGCTTATAGGTTGCATTACTTTTAAAATGTATAATTAATAATAATAATTCTAAGACTACTCATAATAGCTAATGACGTGGTAATCCGTGGTAAGCACTTAACTCATCCTAAGTATTTAATAATTCAATAACTTAATTAATGAGGTGGGTATCATTATTATCTCTTCTATGGAGTGTCTTTTTTGTTTGATTGTTTTCTTTGAGGAAGGGAGAAAGGAAAGTCACTGGGGAACAAGGATGGGAAGAAGGAGGGCACTCACACTCCCTTTAAGCCCTGATGAGGATAAAGTATAAAAGAAGTAACAGAATTCCCCTGAGATGCTTTGACAGAGAATTCAACTCTGGGAGTCAGGTTATAGTAACAGCATGAAGATCAAGGGGACATTCAATGAAGAGAAGATTCCAGCAAAAGTCTAGTTCTGGGAATGGCTTGGTGGATGGTATGTACTCAGTTAAAGCGCTAGGCCAAAATATTTGATTGAGATAGAGTTAAATATGATTTTTTTTAAAGCTAGGATAACAGTATTTCCTCACATTAGAGAGATGACCTTGAATAGGTTACTTAACCTCTAGATAATATTTATAATCCTCCTTAGCGCCCAACGTGAATATCACATGATAATAGATGGTGGCCGGTATTTACTAAGTGCTCAAATGGGGCATTTATTCAATGCTTAAAAATTCAGACTAGAATTTAAAAGAGCTTGCAAGAGAGAAATGCCATCTCAAGTGAGAATCAGGGATGAGCTCTGAGTAGAAAGCATGGGATCTCAGGGAGTTTATCATCAGTCACCCTATTCCTGTCTTCCTTCCCTAGCCCCATGGCCTTGATGCCTGGTGGGTATGTTTTGCATTCAGAATGGTCCCCGATAATTTATAGTCTTTCTCATGATGCAAGATCTACAAATGCTGAGCAGGGTAAAAACACACAAAACAGTAAAAACAAATTTAAAAAATAGATAAATAAATGAGCAATCAGGCTTACCCACAGCCATTCTAGGAATCACCAGATGGTAATTGCAAACAATTGATGTGATGCAAAATGCCTTGATCTGACCAAGCAAAATTGGATTCAGGGAAAATACATTCAAGGAAGGAAGGCATTTAATGGTGGAGGTATCTCAGAGAGAGAAATGGACCTTGATACCAGATGGGTCTACTAATTTGGCAATTAAATATTCAACATCTTCAACTGGAGTCAGGCTGGGTGCTGGTTTGAGCTGCAGGCAGCTTGCACAGAGCACCTGCTCCACGTCCAGTCAAGGGAAAGGGCGTTCACCAGTGGCTGCTCCTCATTCAGCCCCTGTGAAGCACTCTTCTCCATACATAAAATGATTCTTTCTTTTTTAAAGTTTTTCCTTTTTAAAGCAGTACCAGGCCATTCCACTTTCCAATAATTTACGTATTCATTCCACATATCTTCACTGGGCCCCTTATAGTACAAGCTAGAACTTGGTTAAGTGCTGGGGAGGAAACAAAGCTCAGAGCTCACTATTCACTATTCCAGAGGAGCTCAAATGTACATGTCAAATTGATTTTCTCTTTAAATAATATTAGTTATGCCTCAGGTGTGCATTTTTTAAACTCCTTTATTCAGGTACGATTGACATACAGAAAGCTGTACGCATTTAATGCACAACTCCAAGCATACATCCATGACATTGTCACCACAATCGATGCCATACACTATTCATCATATCCAAAAGCTCCCTCTTTTTATTTATTATTTTATTGTCCATGTTATAATAATATTTTACATAACATCCATCCTCTTCGCAAAGTTTTAAGCATACTATGCATTATTGTCACCTATAGGTAACTACGCTGTATAGTAAGATTTCTAGGACTGAACTTGCATAACTGGAACTTTGCAGCCTTTGACTAATATCTCCTTTTCTGAATTACTAAGCACCTCTCCAGGTGTTACTGACTTTGCACAGTGAACCCCAGTTTTTTTTTATAGGCTGCTGCCCCCACCCCACCGTGACCTCCCGGAGGTCCCTTCCCGGCAGGCCCCAGCCTGTGTGATCACAGTGGAAAGAGCCATGGGAGAATTCACAGTGTGGCCTGTCCTCCTCCCCGCTCCTCACAGGTCATACTCTAGGCATGGGCTCCCGAGGCAATGGGTCAGAAATTGGGACTAAATGACTCCAGCCTGACTGCTCTGCTGGGTGAGTATTGGCTGGTAGCTACTTCCTTCCACACTGACTAGAAAGCAAAGGGAGTGATCCTACTGATCTGTGATAAACAACTTCCTAATGGAGGGACTGACCCTTTCTTTCAGTCCATGCATGAGGCTCAGCTGCAGCACCGTTGTTGGGTACTGTGAGGCATTCCTTTAGCACAAATTGACGCATGCATCCAACAAATAATAACATATACACTCACCAGGTCCAACTTAAAATTTGTTTGTTGATTTGTCTAGCCACTGCTTCCTTCAATCCTCAATTTAAAGTCATCTTTATCAGAGTGGGTCCAAATGAACAATTGATGGTTTGGGAAATATGGCTCATTTCTATCCATTTTCCAGCTTGATTTATTGAATCTAAAGCTTCAAATTCTACTCTTCAACAGCCTACGGAGAAAAAGTTGTAAACTTTCTGATCTCCAGGCTTCTTTCCAACATTTGGTTAGGAGAACTTTTGAAAACACAACTTGAACCTAAAATCCTTAACTTTTCATCAATTAGTCAATATAGTTTTCCTCTTTGGAGATTTATACCATATCTTTTTACAGAATAGCAGAACAACACAAGCGGTGTTGATTAGAAGACCCTACATCAACTCTGAGAAATCTTCGTCCAAGATTTAACATCCTTTCTGTACACTTCCAATCCTGCCCTGTCTCATAAGGATGTAGAAATTGTCAGTTAGAAATACTTCAGGCACCATTTACTTACCTCCTTAACTCGGCTAAAAGAATAAATTTCAGGCCTTCCAGGAGCTTCCTGAAACTCCTATTCTAACATAAAATTATGACTCTATTCTAATAGACTCTAATAGGACACTCAGAATGACCAATACTTACCACATTCACATCTCTACTCTCTTTTCAACAGAAACTCAGTTTAAGACCATTGCATTTTGCCTTAACTTTCTTTTTAAAGTCAGCCTTACCTTTGCTGAGGCTAGTCATCACTTCTTCCAGTTATTTTTTAAAAATTCTTCCATTTCTTTCTTTTCTTATTCAAGCTTTATTCTTGTGTGCATGTATATAATACATATGGACAATATACATATAAAACATGCATGGACAATAAGTGTACAACATATATGGATATATACACATGTGTGTGTGTATATATGCATATATATATATATGACTTACGGAAATATCTCCAGTTGGCCAAATCAGAAATATTTTTAGTAAGGAACAGTAGTGTACAAGGACCCAAGACTTTTCCCTCTTAGTTCAGTGTTTCTTGGGTTTTTTGGTCATTGGCTTTTGTTTTTGTAGTTTTTGTTTGTTTATTTGTTTGTTTTTCATGGCATCTTATATTTGCCAGATCATCTGTCACCATCACTTTTCTTTCTCAAAATCTGGACCCATTTGACACTCTCCATGTCCAGCATTGGCACAGACTTTGGAAGAATCATTTTCTTCAGTAGAAAACATTTTAGTTGCAAATAAATCTAGCTGTAAAATGGCCAATGTAGTGGGCCTTACCAAATGATGGTTATTAATTGGATTGCTGCAATAGGCATTTGGTGAAATCAGCAATTACCTCTCAAGAGTCATATTCCTGAAAGTTGCTTTCTTTGTTGTTCTCTTTCATTTCTCTCCAAACTAAAAGTAATTATAAATGTCTCTAGATCTGGCTGTGATTCCTCCTAATATAACCAGTTGTTACAAAGCAAAATCATTAGCATGATGAAAAATTAATTAGGAAAGTCTGTTGCAATTTATAAATATGCATTTGTGGTTAAATAAATCTGAAGTTTTAGATTTTGCTTGGTGCCCTGGGGGTGGATATTTTGCATGCTTGTAGTGCACCGAACAAGAAACCTAATCAGATTGGTTCTGCCATAAATGGAAGCCATTTATTTGCCCCTAATTGGGATCTGAAAAGTTATTAAAGCATATTTTTGGAGTTTGTTCAAATTAATTATTGTGAAGCAAATGGATTTATAGGCAAGCTATTTTCTCAAAACACTTTTTTTACTGAACCAGCTGTACCTTGTTCTAACAAATGAAAATTACATAAATAGAGCAAATATAATGGGCGATCACAGATGGAAAGAGAAGTGGAGGGACCTAGGTTTAAGGTGGAGGCTTGGAAGGTTGTTATATAAAACAGGTGTTTTTACAAACATGCTCTCAGAACCCAATTTACTAATCCTTCTACTGTATTTCCACTAGAAGAAACATATTTACTACGAGGAGGGAACACCCTGCTAGTCGCTTGATGGGGGGAATCATAGCTTTATTTTCTAAATTTAGATTTGCTCTTAATACATAATAAGCAGGCAAGTAAAAGTAGCTTTATTTTCTTAATGCCCTGATATATATGGCCTGATGGACTAGAAAACTCTAAATCCAAGTTAAAAAATTCAGTGTAGGATTAACTTGTAGAAAATGGGAATTTGATTACGTGATAAATGAAAGTTTTTAGTGAGAGAGGAGTTTAGGTATTTGTATGGTTTATTCTTCCTCTTAACCCTGTATACCATCTAACTGGGTTGGATATAGGATTTGTAACAAGTGAAGCCAATTATTATCTTCATAAATATTTCTATTTTAATTGAAACTACCTATCAACATTGACATTTTGATGCCATCTTTAACCCAGCTGATGACAACTATGGGACTCATGGTTCCTCAAAACCAAGGACCACAGCCTTCATATTACTGGTAATTACTTGATGTATAAAAATGTATTAAGAGTCAATATCAAATGATCAATTAGTCCCTGGGCATGCTGAACTTCTAAGGAGACATAAACTTTATATAGTACACCCTTAGCTCTGTACACATTGGCATTGCAGAGGATGTTCTACATCTAAAAGTGTAAGAATTAATGAAATGTGTACAATTTATTTATAAATGTTTGTTTTCCAAAATTTATTCAAATACATTTTGTGAAATAGGTGAATTTTCAGAGTTCTTTATGTATAAGGATTGGCAGACCTTTATCAATACCTTCTGATTTCTATTGTCCTCAATTCTGTCTCACTGGTATTGTTTCCCTTACAATAGAAGCTTCTCTCTGGGGTGATTTCAACAGCTGTCAGCCTTTTCACTGTACAGTACAATCATGTTTCCAACCACTCCCTCCCTAACTCACTAAAATAAAAATGAAATAAAATTGGAGAAGAAAGCATCTGTATCATAATAAAAAAAGTCACATTATAAACTTTAAAACTCAAAAATAATTTTTAAGTAAATATAATTTGCTTCATTTTGAAAGAGTATTGGGGGAACATGTCACTCAATCAATATTTAATGAATGAAGGGATAAATAATTAGGCATAAACCACCTTAGTAAAGTGTGTTACCCTCTTCTGTGTCTGAGAGACCTATGAGGGCACATCTCAAATCTTTCATATTTAAAGAGTGAGGTCTTAACATGCAAGTGGTCAAGTGGTTTCCAAAAACAAAAAGAAAGAAGGAAAGAGAGAAAAAAAGAAATAAGAAGGAGGAGGAGGAGAAGGAAGGAAAGAAGAAAGGAAGGAAGGAGGAAAAAAAAAGAAAGGAAAGAAAAGGAAGGAAGAAAATAAAGAGAAAATACTCCAGCTGAAGCCAGTTCCCTAAACAGAAGTTATTATTGGTGCCTTATCCCTAATTTGAGTTCCAAAACAGCACGTGAAACCTACAAATGAAATTGTTGATAGTAGGAGGAAAAAAAAAAAAAAAACAGTATGCTAAGAGTTGTTCTTGAAGCTTCAAACAGAAGGCCACAACCAGGACAGAAATCAACAATGCTTCACCAAATACCTGTCGTGACATCACATCAAAAAGGCTGGGCCTCTGGGAATCTGGAACAAACAGTGAGTTTCCAGAATTTGAGTGAAGTTCTGCCCAGGAGCCTGCAACAGAAGTGGGAAGTGGAGGCTGACTATGGCTATGCACAAGAACCCACGGGTGAGATCAAAGTGGCCCTAGGAAGGTCTCAGAAGGTAGTTCCTGGCAAAAGCAAAACCAAACCCTCTCTAAAGGAAAAGGTTATAAATACAGGCCCTTGAAATTTCCACAGATTAAATTTAACAAAATAAGATTTTAAAACAAAAATTGCTAAATATGTAAGAAAAGCGTCAACAAAAATAATAAAAACAATATAAGAATGCTCTACCCCCAGATACTGGAAATAACAGGTACAGAATATAAAATAACTAGTTATGAGATCTTTGAAGAAGTAAAAGACCATTTAAAACTGGCCACAAACAAGTTACTAACTTTTATGGGTTGATTGTAGCCCCTCCAAAAAAATATTAGTATGTTGAAGTCCCAATCCCAGTACCTCAGAATGTTATAGGTGTAATTAGTTATGATAAGGTCATACTGGAGTAATGTGAGCCTGTGATGGTAAATTTATGTGTCAATTTGATTGGGCCACAAGATGCCTCGACATTTAATTAAACATAATTCTGGGCATGTCTGCAAGGGTGTTTTCTGGATTTGAGTAATATTTGAATTGATAAAATAAGCAAAGCAGATTGCCCTCCTGAGTGATGGTGGGCCTCATCATGTTGTTGAAGGCCTGAATAGAAAGAATATGCTTTCTCTGCCTGGCTGTGTTTTAGCTGGGACCCTGGTCTCCTGCCTTAGCACTCAGACTCAAGAGTGGAAACTTCAGCCTTTGGCTCTTACTGGTTCTCAAGCCTTCGGACCAGGACTGGAACAATACTGTCAGCTCTCACAGGTCTCCAGCTTGCCAACTGTAGATCTTGGGGCATCTCAGCCTCCCTAACAATGTGAGGCAACTACACACACACACACACACACACACACACACACACACACTCACATTCTATTGATTCTGCTTCTCCAGAAGACGTAGGCTAATCCAGAGCCTCTAATCCTATACACCTGGCATAAAAAGGGGGAATTTAGAAACAGATGCACATACACAGAGAACACCATGTAAAAATGAAGGTAGAGATTGGGGTGATGCTTATACAGGCCAAGGAACACCGGAGATTGCCAGAAAAATCACTAGAAAGTAGGAAGAAAGGTGTGAAGCAGATTCTCCCTCACAGCCTTAGAGGGATCCAATCCTGCCAATACCGTGGTCTTGGACACTTAGCCTGCAGAACTGTGAGACGATACATTTCTATTTATTTGGGGTGCTTTGTTACATCCTCTCTAACAAACTATTCTACTCTCCAAGCAAACAGGTAGGTTTTTTTTTAAAAGATAATAAATAGAACTTTGGGGAATAGTAATGGAATTGTTCAAATTAAATATACAGCAAATGGTGTATGAGCCAGAGTTATGTACATGAGAGAGAAACCAAATCCTTTCAGGGGTAGGCAGGAAGGACTTCATTCTAAGAAATCAGCTTCTTTTCAAATAATTGTGTTTCCTAAAATGGCTCCCAAACCAACCACCATGGACCCTCTGCCATTAGAGCTTTTCCACGAGCAGTGAATTATTTCCACTGCCACCACCATATGTGCTGTTCATCTTCAGAAAACCAGAGAATGGATAACATTCTGATCTACAGATGATGATGGTAGGTCAAGAAGACAGATCCACCATCACCACTATCGCCATTGTTTGTCACTGATTGAGGGAGTTGGAGAGAGGATATTGTCATGTTATTGGTGATCCTCACATTCAAGTTCATGGGATCCCACTAGCCGTCAGCAACACCCAGGGATCCGCCTTACTTCTCCTTTTCAAATCTCATGCAAAAACATCTAGGACCCTACTGTTAATAGGATCTTTAAAATGTAGTCATTTCCTATTTTAAGGTTTCTACCAAGAATGTGGTGGCAAGAACGTAAAATGAATGAGCCAAACCAGAGTA
>CAUYRT010018822.1:0-58125 GCA_963574885.1 Lepilemur ruficaudatus
CCCTCCCACCCTGTCTCAAAAAAAAAAAAAAAAAGAACAAGAAATTACATCCAGTTTCAAAAGTAAAAAATCTGAATTGTATTTTTAAATTTTATAAGACAGAGTTAAACCAAACACACAGCTCCTGCTAATTTGTTCTACTGAGGAAGTGACAGGGAATTCTACAGTTTGATTTGGTAAGAGATAAAACTGAGATTATTAACATCTCTACAGAAAGGCTAAACGCCTCCTTACAAGTAGGGTCCAGCTAATTGTGCGTCTTCCAAAAAACCAGATTTGTTGGCGTCTTTCCAGACAACGTTGTGTCGTTTTCGATTTGGTTTGATCCCCTTTCTTGTGATCAAAGAAAGCGATTAAGTGTTTAATAGCCTTGATTTGGCTTGGAGACTTGCAGAACTGCCAGGTTCAACGCCCCGCAGTTGGCTTTCCAGGCTAAGGTAGGTTTCCTCCGTACGGTACTAGCAAAGCGCTTTGGCTGTAAACTCTGGAAGGAAGCCAAAGGAAAGTGAAGTTCCTGGCGCTAGCGCGTGTCCTGCTCAGAGGGCCCGGCGCTAGCGCATTCTTCGTGCAGTTATTGGCTGGGACTCTGTGTGCCGCTGTCGGCCAATGAAGACGCTGGAGATCTGGCCCCGGCCCGTCCCCTTTCGGCGCCCCGGGATGAGGCAGAGGCTGAACAGCCGGCGAGCAAATCAGCGGCATCCAGAAAGCCATGTCGGACTCGGCGCCCAGCGCCCGAGCGCTAACCCGCTGAAAGTTTCTCAGCGGAATCGCCGGGACAATCTGGACCCCGCGGAGAGGAACTGCTTTCGAGTGAGATGGTCCCAGAGGCCTGGAGGAGCGGACTGGTAAGCACCGGGAGAGTGGTGGGAGTTTTGCTTCTGCTTGGTGCCTTGAACAAGGCTTCCACCGTCATTCACTATGAGATCCTGGAGGAAAGAGAGAAGGGTTTCGCTGTGGGCAACGTGGTTGCGAACCTCGGGTTGGATCTCGGTAGCCTGTCGGCCCGCAGGCTCCGGGTGGTGTCTGGAGCTAGCCGAAGATTCTTTGAGGTGAACAGGGAGACCGGAGAGATGTTCGTGAACGACCGTCTGGATCGAGAGGAGCTGTGTGGGACACTGCCCTCCTGCACTGTAACTCTGGAGTTGGTAGTGGAGAACCCGCTGGAGCTGTTCAGTGTGGAAGTGGTGATCCAGGACATCAACGACAACAATCCTGCTTTCCCTACCCGGGAAATGAAATTGGAGATTAGCGAGGCCGTGGCGCCAGGGACGCGCTTTCCGCTCGAGAGCGCGCACGATCCCGATGTGGGAAGCAACTCTTTACAAACCTATGAGCTGAGCCGAAACGAACACTTTGCGCTTCGGGTGCAGACGCGAGAGGACAGCACCAAGTACGCGGAGCTGGTGCTGGAGCGCGCCCTGGACCGGGAACGAGAGCCCAGTCTCCAGTTAATGTTGACGGCTTTGGACGGAGGAACCCCGGCTCGCTCCGCCAGCCTTCCTATTCGCGTCACGGTGCTGGATGCGAATGACAATGCGCCTGTCTTCAACCAGTCCTTGTACCGGGCGCGTGTGCTGGAGGATGCACCCCCGGGCACTCGCGTGGTGCAAGTCCGTGCAACCGATCTGGATGAAGGCCCCAACGGTGAAATAATTTACTCCTTCGGCAGCCACAACCGCGCGGGTGTGCGGGAACTATTCGCCTTAGATCTTGTAACTGGGGTGCTGACAATCAAGGGGCGACTGGACTTCGAAGACACGAAACTCCATGAGATTTACATCCAGGCCAAAGACAAGGGCGCCAATCCCGAAGGAGCACATTGCAAAGTGTTAGTAGAGGTCGTGGATGTGAATGACAATGCCCCAGAGATCACAGTCACCTCTGTGTACAGCCCGGTCCCCGAGGATGCCCCTCTGGGGACTGTCATTGCTTTGCTCAGTGTGACCGATCTGGACGCTGGCGAGAACGGGCTGGTGACTTGCGAGGTTCCACCGGGTCTCCCCTTCAGCCTTACTTCTTCCCTCAAGAATTACTTCACTTTGAAAACCAGCGCAGTCCTGGATCGGGAGACTGTGCCAGAATACAACCTCAGCATTACGGCCAGAGATGCGGGAGCCCCTTCCCTCTCAGCTCTTACAACAGTGCGGGTCCAAGTGTCTGACATCAATGACAACCCTCCACAATCTTCCCAATCTTCCTACGACATTTACGTTGAGGAAAATAATCTCCCTGGGGTTCCAATACTAAACCTAAGTGTCTGGGACCCCGATGCCCCGCAGAATGCTCACCTTTCCTTCTTTCTCTTGGAGCAAGGAGCTGAAACCGGGCTAGTGGGTCGCTATTTCACAATAAATCGTGACAGTGGCGTCGTGTCATCTTTAGTGCCCCTGGACTACGAGGATCGGCGAGAGTTCGAATTAACAGCTCATATCAGCGATGGGGGCACACCGGTCCTGGCCACCAACATCAGCGTGAACATATTTGTCACTGACCGCAATGACAATGCCCCCCAGGTGCTATACCCCCGGCCTGGAGGGAGCTCGGTGGAGATGCTGCCTCGAGGTACAGCTGCAGGGCACGTGGTCTCGCGAGTGGTAGGTTGGGATGCTGACGCGGGGCACAATGCCTGGCTCTCCTACAGCCTCTTGGGAGCCCCCAACCAGAGCCTTTTCTCCATAGGGCTTCACACGGGTCAAGTCAGCACTGCCCGCCCAGTCCAGGACACAGATTCACCCAGGCAGACTCTCGCAATCTTGATCAAAGACAATGGGGAGCCATCGCTGTCCACCACCGCTACCCTAACAGTGTCAGTAACCGAGGACTCTCCTGAAGCCCGGGCCGAGTTTCCTTCCGGCTCTGCCCCCCGGGAGCAGAATAAAAATCTCACATTTTATCTACTTCTTGCTCTAATCCTGGTCTCTGTGGGGTTCGCAGTCACTGTGTTGGGAGTGATCATATTCAAAGTTTACAAATGGAAGCAGGCTAGGGACCTGTACCGAGCCCCGGTGAGCTCCTTGTACCGAACACCAGGGCCCTCCTTGCACGCGGACGCTGTGCGGGGAGGCCTGATACCGCCGCACCTTTACCATCAAGTGTACCTCACCACGGACTCGCGCCGCAGCGACCCGCTGCTGAAGAAACCTGGTGCCGCCAGCCCACTAGCCAGCCGCCAGAACACTCTGCGGAGCTGCGATCCGGTGTTCTATAGGCAGGTGTTGGGTGCAGAGAGCGCCCCTCCCGGACAGGTAAGGGTTAGCAAGTCGTCCCTGAACCGTACAATGCTTTTGGATTCCTGCGCCAAGTTCAGGATGATATGGAGATATTTTTTAATGATAAAGAAGTTTTCCTGATGATGCATTCACACTTTCACCTGGCCTTTCCTAGATCAAACTTAGCCTTTGTGAGGAGGGTGGCCGGCTAGAGTGTGGTTTGTGGTCCCATTTCAGGGTGAAGTTACTTGACTCAGCTGGGAATACCTTTCACACCCTCAGCACTCACTTTGCTATCACAACTAACCTATCTTGCTAAGTGGCGGTTAAGTCATAACCTAAGATCTCAGCACTCAGAGCTTAGTTTGGTATCATTTGCATTGGGAACAAGCTGCTGGAAACCTTTAACCAGTGGCAGCCTCTAGGAATATAAAAAACTAGCTCATTCATCCCCCTTTCAAATGATTGCTACATCTGCATTAAAACCGATGGGTTTTTTTTATTGTTTTCCTTTGCCTACACAGATCCTGTATCTCATTCTCAGATAATTTTCTATGAAATGAAATGAAATTCTAGGTACCCTTTAAATTTTATTTCAAGCACACTACTGGAAATGATGTGCACACTACTTACAAAAATATTTTTATGGGCCACACACAGTGGTTCGCACCTGTAATCCTAGCACTTTGGAAGGCCAGGTGGGAGGATTGCTTGGGACTGGGAATTTGCATTTGCAGTGAGCTGTAATGATGCCACTGCACTGTAATCCAGGCAACGGAGTTAGACACTGCCTCAAAAAAAAAAACAAAACACCTTATGTTATAATAGTAATGTGTGTGCCTTGTAGAAAATTTGGAAAATACAGAAAAGTATAAATAAAAAAAAAAAACTACTGTACTCTCCATACCCCAAGATAACCACTGTTAATTATAAAAGTAATTATTTATTTATTTATATTTATGTGTGTATTGTTTAAAGACAGGATCTCCTTGTGTTGTCCATGCTGGAGTGCAGTGGCTATTCACAAGGTGATCCCACTACTGATCAGCACAGGAGTTTGACCTGCTCTGTTTCCAATGTGGGCCAGTTCACCCTTCCTTAGACAATGTGGTCCCCTGCTCCTGAGAGGTCACCATATTGATGTCAGACTTAATGCAGAGCAGACACCCATTTGATCAATTGGCATAGTACTACAGCTCAGAACTCCTGGGCTCAAGTGCCTCCCATCTCAGCCACTGGAAATATCTTAGGACTGCAGGCAGGTGCCACCTTGTCTGGCTATTTTGAAAATAAGTCTAGACAACACAAAAGAATGCACTAAGTTGAGCACCAGTATAGTGACCTCCTAGGAGTGGGATACCACCAGGTTGCCTACAGAGGGGTGAAATAGCCCAGATCAGAAAGGAAGCAGGTCAAAACTCATGTGCTGATCAGTAGTGGGATTTCCCTGTGAATGGTTACAGCATTCCAGACTGGGTAACAGCAAGACTCCATCTGTTTAACAGCAACAAAAACCATAAAGTACAAAATGAAAGTTCTTTTTGTGCCTCTAGTGTTATTCCCTATCCTTCTGGCATTATGTTTCTAAAGTACACATAATGTGAAAGGTAGATAAAGTCATGCCCTTAGAAAGGAAAAGCATTCATTCATTTAGGATTTTATTCAGGTGACTGCAAGGCCTTTGCCTTGGAGAGAAACCTACACACACCCTCAGTTGCAGGAGAACCACTGTTATTTCGTTACTAAGTACTTTATTGCTATCAGCTCTTGGATTTGGCAGTTATACAACCCAGGCTTCACCACTTATTAACTATGAGTCCTTAGCCAAATTAATCTCCTTTCTAAACCTCTTTCTCATATGCAAAAAGGAAATAATAAGGGTTTTTATAAGATTAATGTATGATGTTTGTGAAGTACTTAGTACAGTGCCTAGCATATCACAACTGTTAAAAAATCATTAGCTATTACTATTATTATTTGTATTAGTTCTTTACCCACCCAAAATCTTAAACACACTTTGGAAATGAGCAAACATGAGGACAGCCAAAGATGACAAAGTGGAAGCACGTATGAAAAGGCTAAGGACGGATGAAAGCCAAAGAGAAGCAGCTGCTGCTTTTCTTGTCAGCCTGGAAAACAACTGGCATTTTCCCTAGAACAATGTTCTCAAACCTGGTTGTATGTTAGGCTCACTTGGGGACTTCTTAAAAATTCTGAAACCTAGGCTTCCCCCCGGGCCAATTAAAGCACAATATCTTGGGGGTGGGTCATAGGCATCACTATTTTTCGAAGGTCCCCATGTGATCCTAATGTGCAGGCAAGTTTGAAAACCACTGGCCTAGAACTTGCCAGTCCATCATTTAGTGTATTTTTGAAGCAAAGTGTTATACTGGCATTCACAGAACCAGGATCTAGTTTTATAGGGCCAGGCCCAATTTTAAAAAAATACTGTAGGGTCACTTTCCAACCTTAAAGTATTATATAGAATAGCTCTAGAAGATCATTACAGGGAAGACATAAGGTAGTATTTTAGTCATCTAAAGAGGAAATCTTCCTAAACCACTAGCACCTGGATAATTATTCTTTAACAATCTAGAGCTATGCAATGGGTAGTGGGTTTTTTGGAGGTGTGACAAAAATTTTTCTATAATTAGATTGTGGTGATGATTGCATCAGTTTAGTATATGTAAATATACTAAAAATCATTGACTTGTACACTTTAAATACATAAATTGTATGGCATGTGAGTTAGATCTCAATAAAGTGGTTAAAAATCTAGAGAAGGGAAAATCACTTACCTAGCGTAAAAAGTTCAAGTCAAGAACATGTAAGATTAAGGCTTTATGATGATTCAATTCTAGTAAAAAAAGACTGTGTACTTGTTTGGGTGTGAATTTGCAAATATAACTATAGTACTGCATATATTAGTTATTTGGCTTAGACAAGTTTCTTAACCTGTCTGAACATGTTTTCTCATCTATAAAATGATGATGATACCTACTTTGCAAAAATATTGTGAGAGTGGAAAGTAATGCATACAAAGTACCTGTAGATAGCAAGTGTTCAATAAATATCTGTTGAACTAATAAATGATAACATCAGTATTTACCATTTATTAGCATCCCTATGTGACAGGCACTGTAAAAGATGAAAGGACACTGTCCTGTCATTATGGTACACAGAGTACCATGAGCGACAGACATGCAAAAAAAAATATGATGGAAATATTTATAATACAAGAAACAGTAGGAGCAAAGGGGAAAAAACACCTAAATCAGCCTAGGGAAATCAGGAAGACTTCATAGAGATGATGATGCTTCAGCTTTGAATTAAAAGTTGAGTAGTAGTTTGTCAAATAGTAAAGAAGAAAGGGAAATGGGGTGGGGGGGGCCATTGCAAGAAATTTCATACAGAAGGATAATGGTATTTCATTATTACTGAACCTTAAAGTGGGTGTGCAAAACAGACAGTCTTTGCAGGAGATGAGGTGAAGCATATAAGCAGAAGTTAGATCCTGAATTACCTTTAGGTCATGCCAAGTAGTTTTTAATTTATTCCATGTAGATAATAGTCATTGCAGAATTTTGAACTGGCATACGTATGATATTATCAGGATTTTTTTGTTTGTTTTAGAGAGATTATTCTGGCAGCTATAAATGAAATGGATTAAAGATGTTGGGACTAGAGACAAAGAGATCAGTTGGAAGACCATTGGGGTATTTGAGGAGAAGACTGATAAATGCTTGAACCAGCACAGTGGCAATGCAGATAGAGGGAAATGACTACAATAAAATCTTCAGGACTTGTTGGTTGACATGATATAATAGGAAGTAAGGAACATGAGTAAGTCAAGGTTGACCCCATGGATTCTGAGTAAGGCAGCTGGGTAGATGATAGCGGCATTCACTGAAATAGTGAATTCTGGCATAAACACCTAATAGGTCAGGCTGATTTACACCTGCACCACTCCCTTGGGAGAAGATTTAGATGGTTTTTGGTAAAAGAACGCAGAAAGCTAGATCCCTCTCTTTGAGACCAGAACGTTGGTTCCTGGCTACACCACAGTCAAAGGATATTTCTGAGGATCAAGTGCTTAGAAAAAAATGGGGGGAGAGATAAGAACCCCGGTTTTTGCTACTGGTTTTAGCTGTGGATGAATTAAGAAATTTCAGGTCCAAGGCTGGGCGCGGTGGCTCACGCCTGTAATCCTAGCACTCCGGGAGGCCGAGGCGGGTGGATCGCTCAAGGTCAGGAGTTCGAAACCAGCCTGAGCAATAGCAAGACCTCGTCTCTACTATAAATAGAAAGAAATCAATTGGCCAACTAAAAACATATAGGAAAAATTAGCCGGGCATGGTGACACATGCCTGTAGTCCCAGCTACTTGGGAGGCTGAGGCAGAAGGATTGCTTGAGCCCAGGAGTTTGAGGTTGCTGTGAGCTAGGCTGACGCCACAGCACTCACTCTAGCCCGGGCAACAGAGTGAGACTCTGTCTCCAAAAAAAAAAAAAGAAAGAAATTTCAGGTCCAGATCAGGCTGGATTTTTCTCTTTTTCTGTGCTCTGGTGTGTTTGCCATTCAGCTTGCAGCTTTCGGGTACTTACAGTGTGAAATGTGTTGTGTTTCTGCACTTGTGCAAGGTGGTAGTGCTAGGCTGCTGGGAGGTCTGGGTCAGGGTGGGGATGGGGTGAGATCAAGTCTCAGGCTTTAAGAGGCCCCTTGGGGCTAATTGAAAAGCTTACTCTTTTGAAATGGTCTGGGTTGGTAATTAACAACATATCAAGAATACCTTGGTGTCAAATAAAGGGGATTTGTAGACACAATGCTATTGGTAGCTGATCCCAATTATTCAAGGAAGCTGTTAAATCTGTGAGCATTAGCATTCTGCCTGGTAATGAGATCTAGTACTTAGCACCACCCAGCCACACTGATTCTTTACTGTTTTGGAACATTTTCCTCTCCTGGCTTCCTCCTCCCTGCTTCCATAGTGTCCTTGAAATCAATGAATGGTAATTTAGTGTATCTAGTGTATCATGAGCAAACGCCTGAATAAGAGAGGTTTAGTTTCCGCTGTGCCTTCTGTTACAAGAAAAACGTGTACTGCATAAATTTAATTGGTTACATTAATATGAGAGCTTTTTCTGCAAAGAGATGGATCCGTTTCTGAACAGTCTGCAGAGAAGGAGAGTTTTGAGTATATGGCAGTGCTTCTAATTAGCTGTTGCTCTAATACAATCAGACTGAGACGGAAGCTACTCATTTAGAATATTGGTTGATGACAACATTGGCTTGAACAAAGTGACCACTATCAAATGGCTACTCGCTCTCTGTGGGCCGCAGGTTGCTAGGGCTCAGGCTGTCGCTGTTTTCCCTGCCGAAAAGGGGCGGGGTCAGTTGGTTGTTGGGGAAAAAATCCATACATGTTGCCTGCCTCGCCACAGACGTAATAACCCGTGGAAAGAAATGCTGTTGAGCAGGAGAAAAGCGAAAATATAGATTGGGGTTTTGGGGGGTGGGGTGGGGAAGGTGGGTGTTTTTCCCCCCAATGTTGCGACGCGTTAACCCTGCTGCTATTGGGACGTTCTCTGCTCAGCCTATTGGCTGAGCCCAGGAGCCGCTGTCTGCCAATCGGGTGGTAAAAGGCAGACAAATCTACCCCGCCACCAGCAAAAACGGCGCGTAACCCTTGCGGCGCCGGCCGAACCGCGCCAGAGCTGGCGCCGGGAAAGGGAGATAGGTGTCTCCAGCTGCTGTGGCCGTTTGGGGCGGGTCGGCTTCTTCCGCTTCTCCGGACCAAGTAGAGAATTAGCGGGCGGCAGCAATGCTCTGCAAGGTGAGAAGCTGGGTAGAAATCTGGTGGGGGGCTACCCTTTTGTTCATCTTTTGCCACCTGGATTACGTTTGTGGGCAGATCCGCTACCCGGTCCCAGAGGAGTCACAGGAAGGGACTTTTGTAGGGAATGTCGCCCAAGATTTCCTGCTGGATACAGACAGTCTGTCAGCTCGCAGACTGCAGGTCGCTGGAGAGGTGAACCAAAGACACTTCCGTGTGGATTTGGACAGCGGAGCCCTGCTCATCAAGAATCCAATCGATCGAGAGGCACTGTGTGGGCTCAGTGCCAGCTGCATCGTGCCCCTGGAGTTTGTAACCGAAGGGCCCTTGGAAATGTACCGAGCAGAGGTAGAGATTGTAGATGTGAATGATCACGCCCCCCGATTTCCGCGGCAGCAGCTGGACTTGGAAATTGGGGAGGCAGCTCCTCCAGGACAGCGTTTCCCTTTGGAAAAGGCTCAGGATGCAGATGTGGGGAGCAATTCCATTAGCAGCTATAGGCTGAGCTCCAACGAACACTTTGCACTGGATGTGAAGAAGCGCAGCGACGGCAGCCTAGTCCCAGAGCTGCTCCTGGAGAAGCCTTTGGATCGGGAGAAGCAATCGGACTACCGCCTGGTGCTGACTGCTGTGGATGGAGGGAACCCCCCGAGATCTGGCACCGCAGAGCTCCGGGTATCGGTGCTGGACGTAAACGACAACGCCCCAGCCTTCCAGCAATCCAGCTATAGGATTAGCGTCTTGGAGAACGCTCCAGCCGGAATGGTGCTCATCCAGCTCAATGCCTCTGACCCAGACCTGGGGCCCAGTGGTAACGTCACCTTTTCTTTCAGTGGTCACACTCCTGATCGTGTAAGAAACCTCTTTAGCCTGCATCCCACTACTGGAAAGCTTACCCTTCTGGGGCCCCTGGACTTTGAGAGCGAGAATTACTATGAATTTGATGTGCGGGCTCGTGATGGGGGTTCTCCAGCTATGGAGCAACATTGCAGCCTTCGAGTGGATCTCCTGGATGTAAATGACAACGCCCCCTACATCACTGTGACCTCAGAGCTTGGAACCCTCCCTGAGAGTGCAGAACCTGGCACCGTGGTGGCACTCATCAGTGTACAGGACCCGGACTCAGGATCAAATGGAGATGTGAGCCTCCGTATTCCTGACCACTTGCCCTTTGCCCTCAAGTCTGCCTTCAGGAACCAGTTCTCCCTGGTGACTGCTGGACCCTTGGATCGGGAGGCTAAATCTAGCTATGACATCATGGTCACTGCTTCTGATGCTGGGAACCCTCCTCTGAATACCCACAGAACTATTTTCCTCAATATTTCAGATGTGAATGATAACCCACCCTCTTTCTTTCAGAGGTCACATGAGGTGTTTGTTCCTGAAAACAATCGTCCAGGGGACCTGCTCTGCTCCCTTGCAGCCTCTGACCCGGACTCTGGCTTGAATGCACTTATCTCCTACTCTCTCCTAGAGCCAAGAAATCGAGATGTGTCTGCTTCCTCCTTCATATCTCTGAACCCCCAGACAGGAGCTGTTCATGCTACTCGATCCTTTGACTATGAGCAAACACAGACACTGCAGTTTGAGGTGCAGGCCCGGGACCGGGGCAACCCACCCCTTAGCAGCACTGTGACAGTTCGTCTATTCGTGCTGGACCTCAATGACAATGCCCCAGCTGTGCTCCGGCCTCGGGCCCGGCCTGGTTCCTTATGTCCCCAAGCACTGCCCCCATCAGTTGGTGCCGGCCACCTAGTCACAAAAGTGACCGCTGTGGACTTGGATTCAGGTTACAATGCTTGGGTTTCCTACCAGCTCCTGGAGGCCCCAGATCCCAGCCTTTTTGCAGTCTCTCGATATGCTGGAGAGGTTCGGACAGCTGTTCCCATCCCAGCCGATCTCCCGCCACAGAAGCTGGTCATTGTGGTAAAGGATAGTGGTAGCCCACCACTCTCTACCTCTGTTACTCTCTTAGTGTCCTTAGAGGAAGACACTCATCCAATTGTCCCAGATCTTCGAGAATCTTCAGCTCCAAGGGAAGGAGAATCCCGTCTAACTCTCTACTTGGCTGTGTCCCTAGTGGCAATTTGCTTTGTCTCTTTTGGCTCATTCGTGGCACTACTCTCTAAGTGTCTGCGTGGGGCTGCCTGTGGAGTGACCTGCTTTCCTGCTGGCACCTGTGCTTGTCTCACCAGATCTCGAAGGAGGGAGGGGCTTCCTCCTTCCAATGGGATCCTCCGAATCCAGCTAGGGTCAGATGATCCTATCAAGTTTGTTGATGTGGGAGGTCACTCACATGGCTGTACACCCTTGGCTTCTGCACCCACTCGGAGTGATAGCTTCATGATGGTGAAGTCACCCAGTGCACCTATGGCAGGGGAGCCTGTTCGCCCAAGCTGCCCACCCTCTGATCTTCTCTATGGGCTAGAGGTGAGACCTTTGCAGGCTCAGCCAATGCTTGAGGGTTGTTCTGATCCAGGCATGTGGCTGGGCCATGTCCCAGAGAGTACTGGCCTCTCTGTAAGAGCCCATAGTGATGTCACCATTTGTGTGAGTGGTAACTACATAGTAAATGCTGTGCTTTAAAAGTGTTTTGTGAATTAACCAGAGAGTTGTAACAGATTAGCACTTGGGGGTGGGTTGTGCCCATATCTGAGCGTGAGAAATGGAAGTAACTGGTGAGGAAGAGCCAGGCTATTGTGGAAGTGTGCTGACGGAATGTGGGAGCACAGAAAGCTATAGCACACACGGGCAGAGTGTGCCAGGCAGTCCATCACCTGAACCCAGGTGGCTGCTTTCTCTACTCTTCCTGAATGAGAAAGTCTCATGGGGTGAGAGTCTAGAGTACCTTAACTCTAAGTTACTATTTCCCAGTGGGTTGAGGGGGACTAAAATCTTTGTCTCATAGTGTCTAGTAGTCACTAAACCACTGTGAAGGGAACTCTGTATTTGAAACATAACAGAGAGCAAAGAGAGGAGATACCCAAGGGAGTAGAGAGGCACAAATCAAGATAGTAGCAGACAGCTTTTGGTCCACATCTTCAAGTCTCTACTGGGATTTGAACTGGATGCAGTAAATTGGAAGCAGGGGGAATTGCCTCTTTGGAAAAAAAGTACTAAGTAAAATCACTTAATGTCAGAAAACTGGTTTATAGTTGAGGAATTCATAGAGATAGCCACTTTGGGAGTCTTTGAGTTCTCCTGAAATTGGTGAAATCTTATAACCTAGAGGCCATCCATGCCTGGCCTCTGGCCACCCTCCTAGGTGACCTAGTTCAGCCCCTCAAATATTCCCCTACCCACAAGCTGTGACATTTCTTCCACATTGTGGGTCTGGGATCTTAGAAAAGCCTGTAGCCATCAGCTGACATTGTGATTTTCCTCAAAGTGTTGCTGAAGAGTCAGGGCAACACTTTACAGGGTCCTAACTAATCTCTTCTCTTACTTCAGCAACATTCAGCAGGTTGGGGGAGGGAGGAGAAACTCATGGGCTTTTCCTCACCTAGAAGGACAAAACTTTGTTGCTACCAGCAAAGTGGCGGAAGCCTTCTGAAGTCCTGCAGGAAGTTGCTGGGACAGAACACTGAAGAGTTTTGTACCACTTTGTCTTCCCCGTTGAGCACCATCTGAGCTGTCAAACTTTGCTGCCAAGGGGGGTGAATCAACCTGCAGCATGAAATAAGTGGGGAGGTAGGAGGCTTCTGTGACACACATTTGCTGTGCGTGTTCGCAGGGTTTCCAGGATGGAGGAGACTTTATAATTGGTTGAGAGCAGACAGACGTTTTGGCCAATCAGACTCAGAGCTGAGGGGGGAGATCTGCTCTTCCTGCCCGCCTCTCCTCCTCCAGCTCCCGGCTTCGGCTTCGCTCAAATTCACTTCCCTCCCCCTCTAGCCACCCCCGCTATTGGTGACTAAGAAGAACTGCTGTAGGCAGGCGAACCTCAGAGCAGTTTTTAAGAGGCTAGAAGGAGACATAAGACTTTTCAGCTGCTGCATTGCAAGCCCAGGGTCTACCTTGGAGGCAGGACAGCACAGAGTTGCTCTCCAGGAAGGGACTTCTGGGTCATGGGGCCCAAGACACCCCCACAGCTCGCTGGGAAATGGCAAGTGCTGTGCATGTTGTCCTTGTGCTGCTGGGGCTGGGTGTCTGGGCAGCTTCGTTACTCAGTGGTGGAGGAGTCGGAGCCGGGGACGCTGGTGGGGAATGTTGCTCAGGATCTGGGCTTAAAGGTGACAGATCTGTTGAGCCGCCGACTGAGGCTGGGCTCTGAGGAGAATGGGCGCTATTTTTCCCTAAGCTTGATGAGTGGTGCTCTGGCAGTGAATCAAAAGATTGACCGAGAAAGCCTGTGTGGAGCCAGCACCAGCTGCCTGCTGCCAGTTCAGGTGGTGACTGAACACCCCCTGGAGTTAATCCGTGTAGAGGTAGAGATCTTGGATCTCAATGACAACTCTCCTAGCTTTGCCACCCCTGAGCGAGAGATGCGCATCTCAGAATCAGCGGCAGCTGGGGCACGATTTCCACTGGACAGTGCCCAGGACCCTGATGTGGGCACCAATGCTGTGAGCTTCTACACTCTAAGCCGCAACAGCCACTTCTCTCTGAATGTGAAGACCCTAAAAGATGGGAAGCTGTTCCCAGAGCTGGTGCTAGAGCAGCAGTTGGATCGTGAAGCCCAGGCAAGACATCAGCTGGTGCTCACTGCTGTGGATGGGGGTACCCCAGCTCGCTCAGGGACCACCCTAATCTCTGTCATTGTGCTGGATGTCAATGATAATGCTCCAACCTTCCAATCCTCGGTTCTACGTGTGGGACTCCCAGAAAATACTCCTATGGGTACACTGCTGCTTCGCCTCAATGCCACTGATCCAGATGAGGGCACAAATGGCCAACTGGACTATTCTTTTGGAGACCATACGTCTGAGGCAGTGCGGAATCTCTTTGGCTTAGACCCTAGCAGTGGAGCAATCCATGTGTTGGGTCCCATAGACTTTGAGGAGTCAAGTTTCTATGAAATTCATGCAAAAGCCCGTGATCAGGGACAACCAGCCATGGAGGGCCACTGTGTGATTCAAGTGGATGTGGGGGATGTCAATGACAATGCCCCAGAGGTGCTGCTGGCCTCTTTGGTCAACCCTGTCCTGGAGAGCACGCCAGTGGGCACAGTGGTGGGGTTGTTTAATGTGCGGGACCGAGACTCGGGTAGAAATGGTGAAGTGAGCCTTGCTATCTCTCCAGACCTGCCGTTTCAAATTAAGCCCTCTGAAAACCACTACTCGCTGCTAACCAGCCAGCCCTTGGACCGGGAGGTCACATCCCACTATATCATCGAGCTGCTGGCCAGCGATGCTGGCTCACCTCCCCTGCACAAACATCTCACTATCAGGCTCAACATTTCAGACGTTAATGACAATGCACCCCAATTCATCCAGCAACTCTACACTGCTTACATCCCAGAAAACCGGCCTCCAGGCTCCCTTCTCTGCACCGTGGCTGCCTCAGATGCAGACACTGGGGATAATGCCCGGCTCACCTACTCCATTGTAGGAAGTCAGGTTCAGGGAGCTCCAGCCTCCTCCTTTGTATATGTCAACCCTGAGGATGGAAGGGTCTTTGCCCAGCGTACCTTTGACTATGAATTGCTGCAGATGCTGCAGATTGTGGTGGGGGTTCGAGACTCCGGCTCTCCCCCATTGCATGCCAACACATCTCTACATGTGTTTGTCCTAGACCAGAATGATAATGCCCCAGCTGTCTTGCACCCACGGCCAGGCCGGGAGCACTCAGCCCCCCAGCGTCTCCCTCGCTCTGCTCCTCCTGGCTCCTTGGTCACCAAGGTGACAGCTGTGGATGCTGATGCAGGCCACAATGCATGGCTCTCCTATTCACTGTTGCCACAGTCCACAGCCTCTGGACTGTTCCTCGTGTCTACCCATACCGGTGAGGTGCGCACAGCCCGGGCTTTAGTGGAGGATGACTCTGACACCCAGCAGGTGGTGGTCCTGGTGAGAGACAACGGTGACCCTTCACTCTCCTCTACAGCCACAGTACTGCTGGTTCTGGAGGATGAGAACCCTGAGGAAATGCCCAAATCCAGTGACTTCCTCACAAACCCTCCTGAGCGTTCAGACCTTACCCTTTACCTCATTGTGGCTCTAGCAACTGTCAGTCTCTTATCTTTAGTCACCTTCACCTTTATGTCAGCTAAGTGCCTTCAGGGGCACGCAGATGGGGACGGGGGTGGGGGCCAGTGCTGCAGACGCCAGGACTCTCCCTCCCCGGACTTCTATAAGCAGTCCAGCCCCAACCTGCAAGTGAGCTCAGACGGCACGCTCAAGTATATGGAGGTGACGCTGCGACCCACAGACTCCCACAGCCATTGCTACAGGACGTGCTTTTCACCGGCCTCGGATGGCAGTGACTTCACTTTTCTAAGGCCCCTTAGCGTTCAGCAGCCCTCAGCTCTGGCGCTGGAGCCTGACGCCTTCAGGTCCCGCTCTAATACGCTGCGGGAGCCGAGCCAGGTGAGGGGCTCGGTGTTGCCCCGGGCGACCCCTGGGGGCGGCATTGGAAAAGCCACCGGCCCTCCTAAGGGACTCTGAACTTGCATCCACTCCTCTCAGCTGGCTCAGTCGCTGGTTGCGCTCGCTCGGGACCACTCGACTAATTGCGCGGAACCAGAGGAGTGGCGGAGGCGGGATGGGGCTCCGAGCACTGGGAGGTGGTAGCGATTGCGGGCGAGAGGAGGTGGGACCGACCCCGTCCCCACACTCAGAAAGGACTGGGGTCCCACCGAGCTTCCAGTCTATATCTGGCAATTTCCGCGGGTTTGGGGGGTCCCGGGTGGAGGCAGTCACAGATCCGCCCCTGCAGCCAGCCTCCTCGGCGCTGGCTCCTGCACGTTCCTCCGGTCTTTAGGTTTCTTCTTTGGTTTCTCCCCACTCCTCAATCTGTAACGTCGCTGTTATCCTCAAACCTCTCTACCAACCGCATCTGTCGACAGGACTTAGGTGCGCGCTCGGGGCTCACGGGTGTCCTCCCTGCAGGCCACACCCATGGGCTACACACGGTGCACGGGCTTGCGCGCACATGCACACACCCCATGCACCTGGGCTTACAGGTACACCAGCGTTCACTGCCGCTCGCTGCCAGGTTCACACGGACTGTCCTCGGCCCACTCACAGCCCTCCTCCGCCGGCCTCAGAGGTCCTCACGGCTGACTGTGCGCGCTCTGGTGAGGGTCCCAGGTCGCGACCGCCCAGAACAAGGCGGCGCCGGGAGCGCTGGAGCGTCTCTTGGCACTCTAGGGACGGGTGGGACTCTATGACCCACGGGCCCGCTGTCCGCCCAGCCCCGGAGCTCTGTGCAGAGGGCGGAAGCCCCTCAGTCCAGAATCCTCCGACAGGCTGAGCGGCGCTGTGGCCCGAGATGTGGCGGAGCTCGGCCTTGTGCCAGTGAGCGGGCCTCTATAGGACAGCAGACCTGGGACTCCAGTGGCACCAGCGGCCCCTTCCTCCTGGGGACGTGGGAGCCTAGAGCACCCGGGCTCTGGGTGCTCAGAGACAGACCTTTGGCTCCGTCGTGACCACAATGTGCCCAGTGATCCAGGGTCAGTGCTTTGGAGGTTACCAAAGTATTTGAGACTCTGGCAAGTCCTTTCTCCTCTGGCAGATAGAAAGCCACGGCCCCTGGCAGATGCCAGGGTATCCTTATACGTGGGGAAGCTATAATAGTAAAAAACACAAGTTTCGACAACTCCAGGAGCTTTTATTCAAAATCTATCTATGCTTGGCTCTACCTCTACTGAACCAGAGTTAATATTTGAAACACTCCTGGGTGATTTTGGTAGCTGATTGAGGGAGCCTTACTGTACACCTCTGAGAACCACATCATCTCCTCTGCTCTTCCCACCACTGTTAGTGGGTAGGTACTAATGTCTCCATCTTATAACAGTTTACAGAGGTCAAGTGGCTTGCTGAAGTTCATAGAACAAGTGATAGAGTTAGTCTAACCCTGGTCTGTGTAACTCTAGAATTTGTGCTTTTAATCACTTAGCACTTAGCACTTACAAAGCTTGAGGACAAGAGAGAAGGTTTGCCTCTGCTGGCATGGGTCAGGAGTGGAGTCTTTCCCTTTTAGGACCTGACATGAGAAAAGTCTTCTTGGGCTCCTCCTCCCTGAGCAGTCCTCACTGAACAAACTTGGACCTGCTGTCCTTATGTGGATTATGTCTGACTCCATTTCCTCCAATCGTGCTACCTGCATCTCCATGTAGACTCTCCTATGTCTAAGAATACAAGGGCTGAAGGCTGGACATCCTGGAGCCCTTCTCCATGGCAGCCCCCAGAATTGTGCTAGTGCCCCTGAGGCACCTGGGAGGCTAGATTTCTGGGTTCTGCTCACAACACTGCCCTCTGTGAGCCTTAGGGTGTGTGGCTGGCAGTCCTGGGTCTTCCTTCTCCCCAGTGTCATCTGACATGCTCACACTTTTTGCTCCTGGGAGCAGGTGTGAGTATTAACTGCCAGCACACACCAGAACCAGTGAGGAGATGGCTCTAGCAATGCTCCATGAGCAGTGTGTGTGATGTGATGACATATCCCCAAGAGGGACTAGAGAGTAAAGTGGCTGGCCAGAGCCTCACACCTTCAGCCAGGTGGGAGATGGCTACAGATCAGCCCCGTGGGAGCCCTGGTGACTTAGGGCTGGCTCTGCTTAGAGGCTGGGGGAGCTCGATCCCTCCCGCCTCCATCCCAACCATTTTCTGCTCAGACAGAGCAGCCTTGTTCTCTCCTCCCTAGTTACAGACCATTGTCTGACTTGGAGTTCTGGGGGTGAGAAGTGTCCTGGGACTTGGATGCCCTGCAAAGAGCCAGTCTGGCATGACTCCTAAATTAATAATGTATTTAGCTGTGGGAAGAGATCCTTGAGAGCCAAGGGCCTGAGGGAGGTGTCCCTCTGAATGTATCACCACACAGCCTGGCATGGAAAGGGTTACTGGGAGCAGCAGCCATCTTGCTGCAGAGGATGCTTTGTTCCCAGCTGAGGAGTTGAATAAATTCATTCTAGGGCTGGTGGAATTCTCATTTAAAAGCCTCCTCTGCCACTTTTGGGGGCCTTCTTTGCACCCCTTTTCCTCGTTCCACGGAAGACACCTTCAGCCCTTGAATTTTGGCTCAGAAGTTCTGTCTCTAGAGGCAGGGAGGAAGCGGTCATTTCTTTAGCAAAGGAATCTGGGCTTGCTCACTGTGGTCAAATGACATTTATCTCTTTGTTTCTGGTACCTCAGGCCTCTGAGACCTGAGGTATATTTTGTCTCTGGAGATGAGTCTACCCCTCCCCCATCTTATCCCATTTTCTTCTCTGTGCCCACTCCCCTCCTTCTCCCCCGGCCCGTCTCCAGGGGCTCCAGGTGACAGTCTGACTTCTCACGGATACTCAGCCCCTCTCCCTCTGTTTTCTCCACAGCAAGCCCCGCCCAACACGGACTGGCGTTTCTCTCAGGCCCAGAGACCCGGCACCAGCGGGTAGGTGACTGACTCTCCAGCCCACCCTCTTCTCTGCGGCATTTTCTCAGCGGTGACATGGGAGGAGATGGGGGGAGGGCTCAGCATTTGCTACAAATGGCTGCTTCCCTCAGTTCGAGTGAGATTTCAGGGAGGTCTTGGTGTACCGAGGGCTGGCACACAGACCCCAGCAGGAAGAGGTGTGTTCCTTGACTATTCTGAAAGCCCTGTCTACATGTTTATACCCCCACCTGCCCTCCATCACCTGCACCTGTTCCTGTCTCCTGAGGGCTCTCTGGGACCAAAGGATGGTCTTAAGCTGGTCTCTGGGTGGAGGGGAGGCTTTTCATAGCCATCTACTTCCTGGTCCCCTCCTCCGAGTTGAGCTGGGCTCCATCCTAACCTGGGGTTCAGGCAGAGAAACATGGGACCAGAGGAGGAAGAGGAGGAGGCTGTCAGTAGTCAGCACCTCGCCAGAGCTTGCCAGGAAGAGCCAAGGGGTGGAGAGAGGGAGCTCCTGCAGCTGTGGGGAAAGTGGAGGCAGCACAGCTGGAGATGGGACTGAGGAGGGAAAGCTGCCCTGGGGATGGTGAGGGACAGGTCTTCCCCCGCCCCTCCGCCTTCTGCCCCCACTCGTCCTGCCCTTTCTCGAGTCTGTGTTTCTGCCACTCTCTCTCATCTCTGTACTCTTCCCTCAGTCTCTATCTCAGTTTGCAGTCTCTGCCTCTCCCTCTCCCTCTGTCTCTGTGTCAGTTTCTGTCTTTATTGCTGCATCTCAGTCCCTACCATTGTGTCTACTTGATCTGCGCCTGCCATGGCGTAGGCACTTAATAAGTGTGGAATGAATGAATAAATGTGACTCTTCCTTCGACTCAGTCTCTTTCTCCTTTTCTGTCTCTGCCTCCCTGTCCTTGTCCTGGACTTCTTTTCTGTTTCTCCTTCTTTCACCATTTCCTAGTGCCCTTCCGTCCTTCTGTCTCCAGGCTCTGTGTATCTGTGTCTGTTGTCTGTCTTTTTCTGCCCGTCTCAGTCTCTTTCTCTGTTATTCTTTCTTTATCTGTCTTTCATTTATTCTGTCTTTTTCTCTGAGCCTCTGTCTCTGTCTCTCGTTCTTTGTACTTGTGGGCAAGCCAGCGCACACAGGCTGGAGGGGGGCAGGGGCACACTCTCTTCCTCCCCGCCCCCGCATACACTGAGCCTTTGATCGCTGCCCTCCACCACACACCCTCCCATCCAGACAACCCAGCTGCTCATTTCAATCTGGTATGAATTCCTGCTGAGACAGGAACCCCCTGCGGGTGGAGGAGGGGGGATTTGCAGCGGAAAGACCTTCCATTGGTTTGAGGGGAGTGAGCTGGGCTCCGGGCCAGGCCTCCCTGCTAGAAGCCAAGAGCCTGGAGGAGTTCAGGAGCCCAGGGAGAGATGCAGGAGTTTGGGCCACCTTCCCCTGCCTCCTCGATGGTCAGCCACTTGCTGCCCACATTTGCCAAGATGCTATAGATGCTCAGCTTCTGGCCTTTCTCTCTCCTCCTTCCCCCAACAACCAAACCCTGCTGCCTAGGAGATCTTGATGTGTGGCAGAGATTCCGGCTCCTGGGCATGTATAGTCCTGTCACTGGCTTTAGGAACTCTAAGCACTTCCTAGAAGGCCCCTAAAAAAGCAGCGAACCAGAAGGCTTGCCCTTTCTGCCCCTCTTTTTTTTTTTTTTTTTTTTGTTAAAGAGACAGGGACAGGATCTCACTCTGGGGTGCAGAGGCTTAATCACAGCTCCTTGCAGCCTCAAACACCCAAACACCTGGGCTCAAGCAATCCTCCAGCCTTAGCCTCCTGAGTAGCTAGGACTATAGGTGTGGGCCGCCACATCCAGCTCACTGTTTTGTTTTTTGTAGAGATGGGGTCTGGGCCCAAGCAATCCTCCTGCCTTGGCCTTCCAAGGTGCTGGAATTACAGGTGTGAGCCACCAGGCTGGCCTTGCCCCTCCTTTGACCCCAGCTATCTCCCTTCTCCCTGCTGGCCTTGCCAGCCTTCCCATAGGTTATCCATTGAATCGTTCATGTACTCATTCATTTAACAAATCTTTATTGAGCATCTACTATTACCTGGGCCCTGTGCTAAACACTGGGCTAGAAGTGCGAATAAGCAGACATGATCCCTGAACTCATAGGCTTCACACTTACACACACAAATCACACTTAAAAAAAAATCTTGTTACAAATCATAGTAAGTTCTGAGAAGAAGAGAGCAATGTGAGTGTAATGGGAAGGGAAAGCAGGGTAAAGCAGGGTGGCTTCTAAAAGGAGGTGACATTTAAGCTGATGCTATGGGAAGTACTGGACAATTTATGTTCCCTCTACCCACCGCCACCCCAGGCCATATGCTGGCCCTGAAGCAAAATTCACTGTTAAACCTGGAAGCCCTACCAGCTGCCTCTCATGCTCTCTGAGGTGAGCACCTTCCCCCTGCCTCAAGTCCTTTCTCATCAAATGAGAGGCTTGGTGGCCTGGAATATATGTGGGAGCTCTTGGAAAGACGGGGTAGAAGGCTCAGGATCTCTCTCTCTCTCTCTGTCTCTGTCTCTGTCTCTCTCTCTCTCTCTCTCTCTCTCTCTCTCTCTCTCTCTGCTTCCTCAGTTAACTTGTGAGGGAGGGGACCAATATTTCTGATTCAGCAGCTCTAAAGTGGCCAAGATGAAATAAGCATTAGGGACCAGTCCAGCAACTTCAGCTTCCCTTCTTCCTTCATTCAACAAATGGTTAGTAAGCACCTTCTGCAGGCCAGGCAATGTTCTTGGTATGGGAGATATAAACAGACACAGCCCTTGCCCTCAAGGAGTTCATAGAGCGTTGACGGAGACAAATATTAACCAAATAATCACAAAAATAAATGTAAGATTGCAGCTGTCATAAGTGCTACCAAGAGCAGCAGGTAAGAGCATGTAAGAGGGATTTAATCTAATCAGGGAACAGCAGGACATCCAGGAGGAAATGAGGTTGTTCGGAGATCTGAAGAAGGACTACAAATTTACTAGCTGAAGAGAAGGAAGAGTATTCCAGATGGAGGGAAGAGCATATGCAAAAGCCCCGTGTTGAGGCTTCCCAGGATCAACAGATGGAGTTTTCGCTTTGCTGCCACTTGATGAGTAAATTGGAGAGAGATGAAGAGGGGAGATTTCTCTTATTCAATCTGACCCTGCTTCCAGGCCCCCACTGCTTCTCTGCCCCACCTCCTCCCCACATCTTGCCCCTGCCCTCCAGCCTCATCTGGGCAGGCACACCAGATTCACAGCAAGGATAGTGTTGAGTTCTTCAGTAAACCTGGTTCAAGTTCAAGCCAGTCCTGGGTCACACTGACTGGACAAAAGGGGAAAAGATTCACTTTCTGAAGTCCCTGCCTGCCATGTGCTCCTCCTCCCCCCACTGTGCCTTCTCAGGTCATCCTTTTGGCTTCTGATTCCAGTAGCTGTTGTCCTAAGCTCTGAGCCCAACAACCCGTTTCTCCCTTCTGTAACCCGGGCCCTGCCCTACAGCTGTTCTCAGCCTCTGCATGGAGGAGAGAGTCTCCATTTGGCTTCCCCTGGCCCCCAGCCTGTTCTCCTTTGATGGCTCCACACTACCATTCCTCCTCTGGATCCCTTTCCATTCCTCCTCCTCTGAGAGACACTATCCCTGCTCTCTCTCAGTTTGGGCAGTCATTCAACAAACAAACAGATAGCCATTTAATTTTCTTTCTGCTTTTATAAAATAACACATGCTCATTATAGAAACATGAGAAATAGGCCAGGTGCAGAGGCTCATGCCTGTAATATTAGCACTCTGGGAGGCCAAGCTGGGAGGATCACTTGAGGCCAGGAGTTAGGGACCAGCCTGAGAAACCTAGCAGGACCCCCACTCTACAAAAACTTTTTAAAAATTAGCCAGGTGTGGTGCCGCGAACTTGTAGTCCTAGCTGTGCGGGAGGCTGACATGGGAGAATCTCTTGACCTCAGGAGTTTGAGGTTGCAATGATCTATGAGGACACCACTGCACTCTGGCCCAAGCAACAGAGCAAGACCCTGTAAAAAAAATAAGAAAGAAATAGAAAACAATTTTTAAAGAAAAACCACCTATAATTTTATGACCTAGGGACTATTACCAACTTTTTATTTAATATGAAAAATTTCAAATATATACAAGAGTAGAGGGAAGGATATAATGAACCTGTATGATCCCACTACCCACCTTTGCCTAACACCCTATCTTGCTTCACTTATACCCCCAGCCTTCTCTCTCCCTTGGATTATTTTTAAGCCAATCTCAGACATCATATAATTTCATCTGGGTCTTCACTATCTTTAGCAGAGGAGTCTTTTATAAGGTCTACCTTTCATATTCGGTTGAATGTCTCTTATGTCTCTTGAGCTCTTTTAATGTAAAACTTTCCCCTCCATCTTTCATATTCACAATTTATTCATTCACTCACTGACATTTTCATGTGTCTCTAAACTTTTTTCTTTGTGTAGTCAAACAACATGCACAGGCTTCTTTTTAAAAAATCTGATTTACCTAAATCAATTGTTCATAAACTTGTTCACACATTTATGTGACACTTTAAAAATAAATCAAGAATTTTTATTCCCAGTCACTGGTATATTTCTTACCAGTTTTTTTAAAATAGTAATTGAGGGCACACTGTCCATCAGTATCGTAGCCTGTTATTTTCTTCTTCTCAATGTATCATAAGAATTTCCCCATGTTGTTAAAAATTCTTCAAAAATCTTTTAATTGGTGCATTATGGCCCCTCACATGAACATACATATACATATTTTTTAAGTGCTAGTAGTCTTTTATTACATGTAAAAAAATGTACACGCATTTACATTTTAACATAATTAAATCCAGGTTGTTGTCAGGGTGACTTTCCCAGATTTCTTACTTTTTTCAAACATGATACAGGGAATATTTCATTATAGCCCAGCCTATGGGATACTCCTTCATACACACACACACCAGTGTACCAGATTACCAGCTCCATAGGGCAAGAACTGTACCTATCATCTCTTGAATCCCAGGGCCTGTCACAGCACTGGCACATAGTGGGTGCTTGGAAAATGCTCAACTAAACGTAGTCCATCTCCTCCATTTTTAACTTTTCACTATTCCCCAAATCCTGGAAGAGTCCCCTATAAGGGCCACTGGGGCTCCAGCGCCTCCTTGCTGAATGAAGCCCAGTATGTTGTTATATATCATATCATAGAAAAAAAAAGATCATAGACTCTGCAGTCATAGTGGCCTACTTTCAGGTTGCAGCTCTGTCAGTTACCAGCTGTGTGACTTTGGGAAAGTCTCTCGACCTCTCTGAGCCCCAATTTCATCTGCTGGAAATAGAGATAATCATAACACTTATCTGCAGGGTGGTTCTGAGAAGGAAATAGACAATAAATAAATATATTACCCAGTCAGCCCCGTACTCAGAGAATAGGGAACTCTCAGTAAACAGTTAAGAAAGGAGTTTTTCCTCCTTCACCCAACTCTTACCCAGCTTCAAAGAGCTGGCAGCCTGCCCGCCTATTTGGCCTCCTGCCTTCAACCGTTTCCCAGATTTCCCAGGACTCCTCCGTTTTTCTTTATCTTGTTTTTTTTTTTTTTTGTTTGAGACAGAGTCTTGCTCTGTCACCCTGGCTACAGTGCAGTGGTGTCACCATAGCTCACTGCAACCTCAGACTCCTGGGTTCAAGCAGTCCTCCTGCCTCAGCCTCCCATGTAGCTGTGTAGCTGGGGATACAGGTGTGCACCATGATACCCGGCTAATTTTTCTATTTTTAGTAGAGATGGGGTCTCGTTCTTGCTCAGACTGGTCTCCAACTCCTGACCTCAAGCAATCCTGCCACCTCAGCTTCCCAGAGTGCTAAGAATACAGGTGTGAGCCACCTGGCCCGGCCAGGACTCCTGTTTAATGTCCAGCCTGTCATAGTTTCGGGCCCACTCTTCCAACTCACCATCATTCTCTCAACACCACTGCCCACCTTCACAGGGCACCCTCCTGGCCTGTGGCGTCTGACCCTGTGGTCGCCCCCCAAACCCTACAGCTCTCCTCCCTGCTGCCCAACCCCTCTTGTCTGCTCTCGCCACTTCATCCCCATTAGGCCCCTTCACCTGGGCCTGACACCACCTGCCTGGGCCAAGGAGAGAGCTCAGTGAGGCTGGAGGTCAGGACTCCTGGGTTTCCATGGAGACAGAGATGACTGAGGCCCCATCCCTGGGCTCCTGTTCTCCCAGAGGAACCCCACCCTCAGTCCTTTCACAGAGGCAAGAGCAATCTTTAAATACTTGAATCCGATCGCGACAAGTGATCCCCCCTTTTAAACCCTTCAGAAGCTTCCCAGAGCTCTTAGGATGAGACCAAAATCACCACCACCCCTTGCGGCAGCCGTACTGACTTTCTCTTAGTCCTTTGAATTCACAAAGTTCCCTCCAGCCTCAGAGGCTTGGGCGACTCCCTCCATTGGAAAGCTCTCCCGCACCACGCTGCACCTCTCCTAGGTAACTGAATTTCACACCTCAACTTTTTATTTTGAAAGTTTCAAACCTATGGAAAATTTGAAAGAGTAGTATGATAAACATTTGAATACATACTCTTTACAGTTTCTTCATGGATTCACCAATTGTTAATATTTTGCATGTTTTATCTTTGTCTCTCTCTGCACATGCACACATATTTTTTGAGCCATTTGAAAGTGAGTTGCATACATCATAACATTTGAAATATTTCAGTATATGTCTCCTAAGAATGATGACATTCTCCTGTAACATCATAAAGAAATTATCACATTTGAGGAATTTAACATTAGTACAATAATATACTAGCAGATTTTCATAAATATTCCCAGTGTGTCATTTTGGCTGGGTGTGGCAACAAACACCTATAATTCTAGCACTCTGGGAGGCCGAGGGGGGAGGATTGCTTGAGGTCAGGAGTTTGAGACCAGCCTGTGCAAGAATGAGACCCCGCCTCTACTAAAAATAGTAAAACTTAGCTGGATATGGTGTTGCACTTGCCTATAGTCCCAGCTACTCGGGAGGCTGAGGCAGGAGGATCGCTGGAGCCCAGGAGTTTGAGGTTGCTGTGAGCTAGGCTGATGCCACGGCACTCTAGCCAAGGTGATAGAGTGAGACTCTGTCTCAAAAAAAAAAGAAAGAAAGAAAAAGAAAAAGAAACATATAACATGTCATTTTAACCTGTTTTGTTTTGTTGCTGTTGTTTTAATCCAGAGTTCAATAAGAGAAGCATCAATTGCATTTGATTGCCATGTTTCTTTCCTCTCCTCTAATCTACAACAGCATCCCTACCTTTTCTGTGTGTGTGTGACATAGATATTTTCTAAAGAGTCCAGGCCAATTGTCTTTTAAATGGTCCCACAATCTGGATTTCTGATTATATTCTTATGGTTAAATTCATGTGAAACAGCCTTGGTAAGAGTACTTCTCACTGCCTCACACCGGGAATCATTTCATGTTCGTTTGTCCCACTGTCAGTGACGCTAAATTTGTTCATGTGGTGAAAGCCATGTCCCCAGATCTCTCCATCATAAAGATATTTTTAAATATTTGTGATTAATAAGTAATCTGTGGATAATAGTTTCGGACATGTGGCAACCCTTCATGCAGTTTTAGTATTTACTGATGATCCTTGCCTGCATCTGTTTTTATGTCGATAGTTACAAAGCAGTGATTTTCTGTTATTCTTTCCACATTTATTTGCTGGCATTCTCCTGCAGATCACCTGGATAATTCCTTCAGATTTAAATTCACTGTCTTGTCCTCAGGAAGCCTAGACTGACTGAGCTCCCTAACCCTGACCAGGACCCTCCCCACACCCCCTTTTAGCGCCTGCTCTTGGGCTCTACAGTACTTGACACAATTGCTATTAATTTATTGTGTAATTGTTTAATATCAGCCTCTCAGTGTGCACCATGAGCACCATAAAGACATTGGTGTCATGTTTACAGCTATAGCCCACGTTCACACCTAGCCCAGTGTCTGGTATACAGTAATTGCTCAACAAATATTTGTTAATAAATGGACACAGAATTCAAACTCTCCCCACTTTGGGAAGGAGGAATGAGAGTCCTGCTTTCCCTTCCAAACCTCACTCTATGTTTGCTGTGACGGTGTAGAGGTCACACACAGCAGCTGTGTGCTCTGTTCTGAATCTTAGACTTAGCCTTAGTCCAGCTACTTGGAGATCAGGAGATCAGGAGATCGGGAGATCGCAGATTAGGAGAAATCTTAGGCAGGGACAGACCTTAGAAAAACCGTGAAGCAGTTCTTGGTTGTGCGTGTTTACGCGCGCCCGCACACACACCAACACACGTGTGCGTGTGCACACACATACACTTTCATGGCAGCCCTTCCCATGGTGCCAAGTCCTTCTCCTCTCATAGTGACTTAACTCTCTTCACTGGCCTCTTCCTGCTCATTCGGGCAACAAACATTTATTGAGGAGCTCCTCTGTGCCAGGTGGTGCCCACAATTATCTAATGGGCAGACTGTGTGTGTGCCAGGGCTGTTTCCCCCTCCCCTGCAAACTGAAGTAATTTACTTCTTGAAAATTAAAAAAATACAAACTATGGTAATTGTCACTATGGGCCAGGCATGGTGGTGCACCTGGAGGCTGAGGTGAGAGAATCGCTTGAGCCCAGGAGTTCGAGGCTGCAGTGAGCTATAATTGCACCACTGCAGTCCAGCCTGGGTGACAGAGCAAGACCCTGTCTCAAAAAAACAAAAAGAAAAAAGAAAAGAAAAAAAAGAAGAAAAAAGAAATCATTACTAAGGGGAAAATCCTAGTTGAGTTGAAATTCCCCTTAGGATTCTTTTATAGTTTAGTATTTTTTAAACTTATGAATCATATCATTTTCTTGTTTTTAGTGCTCAGAGCCTCTAAAAGTCTCAGTTAGGTCCAGGTGCCAGCTTCCTGCTAGGTGCTTCAGTAGGAAGCAGGCAGACACAGTCCCCGCCTCACATAGGTCAATGTGCGGGAGGGGCAGACAGCTACAACAGCAGTCACAATGTGACTAGTGCCACCACGGGGCAGCCACTGGGGTGGGAGCACAGCACAGGCACCTGACCCAGCCTGGGTGGGTTTAGGGATCCACGCTGATAGATTTTGTTCATGTGACCAAGGCCCAGGTGGAGGGGCTGGCATTCCAGGGAACACCAGCTGCCCAGGAGTCCCAGCAAGAAGGAGCCTGAAGAATAGGGAAGTGCCTCAGAAAAGGGTTGATGAAAAAATGTTTGAGAGTTGGTCTGGGGTGTTCTTGTAAAATAGGACGGGCAGGTTCTTATATGCACGTGGATTTTATTCTGAGGGCTTAGGAAGCCATTGAAGAGATCAGATTTGGGTTTTAGAAATTTCTTTCTTCCTGCTAAAGGGTCTCTTGGGGCCTCCTACATCTTCCTTTAGGTTCTTTCTAGGTTCTCACCTTTTTCTCTAGCTCTGAAACATTCTCTCCCATTTCCTACCTTCACAGTTGCCAGGGGAGGGTCTGATCTCCCTCACCGAGACAGAAAGCCATGCTCTCTCTGGGAGATGGGGGTGTGCAGTGTATTAAATGCATCTGAGACAGCAGAGAGCTGAGGATCTGGCTTCTGAAGGATTGTATAAGCACCTCCTACCTTGCTGATAGGAGCCAGGTCTTGGGCATGGGGTAGGGATAGGGTACGAGATTTGGGAGCCCTGGGAAGGGACAGGATGGGCATGAGCTGTGCTGGCTTGGGGATTGTTCTCACCATCCCACTCTCTCCCCAGCTCCCAAAATGGCGAGGACACCGGCACCTGGCCCAACAACCAGTTTGACACAGAGATGCTGCAAGCCATGATCTTGGCCTCTGCCAGCGGTAAGTGGTGCCAATGTGCGGGATGGGAGACCTGGGGCTCTGGAGTGCCTCCCGTAGCCACCATGCCTGGAGGCCGGATATCAACCTGCAAAGTTTCTCCAGATCTTTCATAGGGAAGTGCCTCAGAGCTATTCTGAGAGGACCTATGATGCCAGGATGTAAAGCCAGATCAAGGAACAAAAGAGGGCTTGGGTGTCGCAGGATGCCCAGAGGGGAGCGAACAAGGAAATATCCATGAGGAGATGGAGGGATAAATGGTTACAAATCTAGCTCTGGAAGGGGACAGCATAGGTCAGGTTCTGGCTCTGCCACTTACTATCCTTGTGACTTTGATCAATTTGCTCAATCTCTTTAAACCTCAGTTTCCGCAGCCCAAAAATGGGGACAGTGACCCCAAGGGTTGTTGTGATAATTAAATGAGATGATACCATAGAACCGAGAGTATGGGGCCTGGCACGTACAGGCCCTCATGCAATGAAAGTGGGTGTGGGTATTTCCAGCAGAGAGAACACATTCTGGTTATTCGAGACTCCTCTTTTTACTGCCCTAAACTCCAGAGCAGGATTTTGGTTTTTCCACAAGATTGACAAAGAGCCTCCCATGTAACAGAAAGTAAGCCAGTGGTTGCTGTCCCTGAAGAGTCACAAGGGTCCTGAGGGGAAGTGGAACATTATTATTAGTACTGACAAGCACAGGCTTTGGAGGCAGGCCAGTCTGGATTCAAATCCTGGTGCCACCAGTTAGCTATGAGTCCTTAGGTAAGTGAATAAGCCTCAGTTTCACTTACTATGAAATGGGCACAATATTAACAGATCTCATGGTGGTATGTGAGGGCCAAATGTAAGGCCCTCAGCACAGGATTGGCAGAGAGGAAGGGCACAGTACCTAGTGGATATAATTATTACCTTTATTGACCTATGAGGGTGGAAGGCAGAGTCACAATAATGCCTATTAATAAGGACTGGCTTCTGGAGCAGCAAATCCTGGGTTTATGGGGAGGCTGGCAGAGGATTAAGGCATTGGCTTTATACAGTGAGCGGAGAGCCCTGCTCTCCAGGTAGAATCACAGTAATCACTGTAATCACGCCTGGGCACATGCTAAACAAACTTTGTGGGCCTAGAGTCAGTTAATCCTCTTAACAGCTCTGCAAGGCGGGTCTGATTACTTACATTTGACAGATGAGAGAACTGAGAAGTCACTTGCCCCGGGCCCCCAGTTTTTAGCAGTAGAGCTAGGATTCTAACCCAGCTCCACTCCCAATCTCATGCCCTTTCTATGACAGTGACCACGTCTGCCTTTAGATCCAGCCTCAGTTTCCCTTTTAGCTTCCTAGGTCTAGAGGCTAAACTCCTCCTAAAGCCCTGCATTAATCTCCCAGATCAGGGTTACCAGATAAAATACAAGATTCCCAGTTAAACTTTAATTTCAGATAAACAGCAAGTACTATTTTAGCATAAGTAAGTTTCAAATGTTGCATGAGACATACTGCAATAAAAAATACTCATTGTTTACCTGAAATTCAGATTTAACTGGGCACCCTGTATTTCTACTTGCTAACTCTGGCAACCCTAACCGCACGTCTGTGAGGTTAAGTGGGGCCGGCCTGTGGCTGATGAAAGGCCAGAGGAAGGGCAAGTGGCAGGGGCTGCCAGCTTCCTGGGCACAGCTGTTCCAGGTCTGGGAAGGTTGTGAGTCTAGAGGGGCCACATACTGAATTTGAATGAGGCAGGTGGCAGGGCCTGGGGAGATGCCAAGTGGCCTCTTCAGAGAAGTAAACAGGTATATTTAGCTGTTGTGGTCTCTCGCCCTAAGGCCAGGAAGCAGGCTTTTTAGCCTAAATCCAGATGTTAAAAACAAAAACGGAATCAGTATTTATGGCCAAAAACCCTCTGAGCAGGTCCCCCTGGAACAGGGGTCACGAGGTTGGCTCCCCTCCCTTGTCAGGGCTCCACCCTTCTGGCCACTCAGGACCTGACCTAGGTCTAAGCCTGGGCCCTGGGGAGTGGCCCCTGGGGGTGGAGGCGGCGGGTCAGGCCCTGCTCACTTTCACTTCATGCCTGCTTTCTAGCCTGGAACCAGAGAGGTTCCTGGAGTCCAGCCCAGCCAGGCCTGTGGGGCTGCTGGGGGGGGAGGAGGGTAGGAGGGAGAGTGAGAGCCAGCCACACATGGGAGGCTTTTTAAATAAACATTTGCGGGGAGGTATGCTCTCAAGGAGGCTGCGGTCTGCAGCTCCGCCAGCTCTGGACTAGCTTAACCGGGCCTCCCTGGGCTACTCTGGAGATGCTGCCTCGGCCCTGGGCTGAGGTGGGCCGAGGTGGGCTGAGGGCATAGGGGTGGGAGAGGCAAAGGAGCTGGGAGCTGAGTTTCCCTGAGTAGAGGCTGGCACAGGGGAGGAGGCGAGCATCATCCCCACCTCCTCCAGACCAGAAGAGGCCAGGCTCTTGCCGCTCTTCTAAATCTGTTTCTCCTTGGACCAAGAGAAAATCCGGGTCATTGCCCAACGTGGGCCTTGCAGAGAGGCGGGTGGAGAGGGAGGGGCCGCTGAAGAACTGATTCTACAGAAGGTCAAGGCTGGCAATCCCACTTATTCCCCTTAGATTTACAGATTTGAAGGGAAACTGAGGCCTGGGTGAGGCAGGGCCTTGGCGTCGGTCATGGAGCTCCTTAATAGGATGGCCGACCAGACAGAAACCTAGGGTCAGTCTCTTTCTACTCACACTGGATTTCTACGGATTCTCTCCCTCCTGGTCCAGCCCAACTTGATGGCACCCCACAAGGTGGGCAGGGGCTGGCTTTGTCATTTTCACACATTCAGGTGCTTCTCGGAGATCTTAGGTGCATGTAGGATGTGGGTGGCCCCGGATTCTAGTTAGTCAAGCCCTTCGTGTAGTTCAGGTTCTGCCTCCCTTCTGCCCTTTTCTCCCATATCTCTCCTCATTCTTTTCTGTGTGCACAGTGTGAACACGCGACCACCCCCACCCCCCCTCTGTCTCTGGCGCCTCTGCAGTCTCCCCTCCAGCCCCTAAATCACTCCGGAATCCGGGCTCTTTGAAGCCAGATCTGGGCCCCCTCCCCTCACCCCTTCCATTCCCAGGCAGCCGAGGCTGGAGGGGAGGGGGCGGGGCAGTCAGGGACCCAGCTCGCTTTTGGAGTTAATTAGGGAAAACAGAGAAATGTCCGCGGGACGGAAGGGCTGAGGGCGGGGCCGCCTGGAGAAGGAGAGGAGGAAGCGGGCAGCGGCTCCCTCCCACCCCAGCCCTCTTCCCCACCGCAGGAGGCCCCGAGCTCCAGGGATCTGGGACTTGAAATGGAGGCTGCAGAAACCCGAGCGCCAGAGCGTGGCGGCTGGAAGACCGTCTCGCATCTCTGTCTTCCCCGCTCTGTGTCCTCCCGCCTCTTACGCCGGCTTTGAAAGTATTTCCTGTCTATTTCTCAATCCCTGGTTGGTGTCCCAGGATTAGTCAGCCTCTCTGGCTTTAGTCACCCTCTCTCCCCGCTCCCAGGGTGTAGGGTGGGGGCACAGGGAGACTGGCAGGGAAGCTCTTCTGCCCGCCCGGCCCGGCCAGGCCATTCCTGGGGCTTTAACTCTCTCCCTGCCACGGAGGGTTTCAGGGCTGCCAGCAGGGAGCTCTCAGGAGTCAGATTCCAGTCAGGGCAGGCACAGGGTAGAGGTGATGACTCACTGGATGACAGACACACTAGATGGTGATGACAGTGATGACGAAGGCAGCAGCAAACACGTATTGAACACTTGCCAAGTGCCTGGGCACCGGATGGAGCACTGTCACATTTAATCCTCACAAAAATCCTGTGAAGTAGGTGCTTCTGTGCTTCTCAACCTTGAACGGGCATACACATCGCCCGGAGATCTTGTGAAAATGCAGATTCTGAGAGTCTGCATTCTGAACAAGCTCTCAGGTGACGCTGAGCTAGGGCCACAGTGTGTCCTTCTCCGGGCCCAGTTTCTTCTGTACAGTGGGAAGCTGGGGGAGGTGCTCTTTGATGTCACCAAGCTCTGACACTCAGAGCCTCACTCAGAGCTGCGCTGGGATGTCTGTTTCCCTGGATCATCATCTCATAGAACATGGCTCCCGGCATCTTCTCGCCGCCTTCTTCACCTTCACAGTAGGGATAAGGTCCCACTGTGGTGGTGGTGGTGACTAACTGTACCCACAGCGTAGGCTTAGATTAGATGCACCTGAGCCTGAGGCCTGCTCTGCCATACACTGTCTGGCTTGGCCTTGGGCTAGTCTTTTACCTTCTGGAGACCTTGGTTCCCTCATGCATAAAATGGGGATAATACCACATACCTCACTGGGTTGTGTTGGGGTTAAAAGTGATTGTGCCAGCCAGGCTAGGTGGGTTACACCTGTAATCCTAGCGCTTTGGGAGGCCAAGGTGAGAGGATCACTTGAGGCCAGGAATTTGAGACCAGCCTGAACAACATAGCAAGGCCCCATCTCTAAAAAGAAAAATTTGTTTTAAATTAGCCAGGTGTGGTGACTTGAGCCTGTAGTCCCAGCTACTTGGGAGGCTGAGGTGAGAGGTTCACTGGAGTCCAGGAGTTGAAGACTGCAGTGAGCTGTGATCACACCACTGCACTCCAGCCTGGTGACAGAGCAAAATCCTATCTCAAAAAAAAAAAAAAAAGTGATCGTGAAACATCTAGCAAAGTGCTTGGCACAGAGTAGGCGGTCACATGCAGTTATGAAATGAATGCTTGGAAGAGCACTCCCCACCTCCAGCCCCACACAACCAATAACAGAACTACTGCATACCTACTCTGTGCCAGGCGCTGGTTGGAGAAGGCTTGGAGCATGTACAAACCACGGTCACTGCCCTCCAGAAGCCCCTGGTCGAGTGTGGAAGCCAAAGGCTCCCTTGGTTAGGGGAAGGATTTGAGAGCCAGCGTCTCAGCCCTGAGGGAAATACTAGCTAGCATGTTTTAAGCACTTCTCATGTACTGGGCACTATTTTAGGTACCTTACATACATTTTCTTCTTTAGCCTTCACCAAAACCAGAAGAGGTGGATATTATTGCTATCCCTATTTTGCAGGTCAGAAAACTGAGGCGGCATAGGGTGGTTAGGTAGACTTGCCCAGGATCACAGTTAGTAAGAGAAAGAGCTAGGAATCAAACCTAGGCTTTCTTACTCCATAGCCTCTTAACCTATGCCCTCAACTCCTATGGATAGACAACCTCTAGGTGACCACTGTATTTGCAGTGCTCAGCATGGTCAGGGCTCAGGGTGCTTTGTAGACACCCATTAACTGCTTATGGTACAAGAGAGTGACAGTTAAGGACCCTGAGTTTAACCCCCATCTATCTGATCCTCCTGTGTCTCCACAGAAGCTGCTGATGGAAGCTCCACCCTGGGAGGGGGCGCCGGCACCATGGGCTTGAGTGCCCGCTACGGACCGCAGTTCACCCTGCAGCATGTGCCCGACTACCGCCAGAACGTCTACATCCCTGGCAGCAATGCCACACTGACCAATGCAGCTGGCAAGCGGGATGGCAAGACCCCAGCAGCTGGCAACGGCAACAAGAAGAAGTCGGGCAAGAAGGAGAAGAAGTAATGTGGAGGCCAGGCCTAGAGCCACAGGGCAGCCTCCCTCCCCAACCAGCCCAGCTTCTCCTTACCTGTACCCAGGCCTCAGAATTCAGGGCTCACCCCCAGGATACTGGCAGGGGCCAAGGCCATGCTCCCCTTGGGAAACAGAAACAAGTGCCCAGTCAACACCCCCCTCTGTCCCCAGGGGGTTGAATATGCAAAGGGAGTTCTGCTGGGAACCCCCATCCAATCAATTGCTGTACCCAGGGGGGTAGTAGGGTTAGTATAGACACCAAGAACCATTTGTCACACCCCCTTTATTTACAGCTGAACTCCTCCATCTTCCAAATCAATCAGGCCCATCCATCCCCTGCCTCGCTCCCTGCCCCACCCCACTCCTTCAACAGTTCCTCTCTTGGGTAAGGTGGTTGGGGTGTTGAGGTACCAGGTGACCTAAAAAGGCTCATAGTTCTGAAGAGTTGGAAGGACATCATGACCTCTTGGCTTCTCCTTCGATTCTCAATCTTCCCCCAAAGCATGGTTTGGTCCAGTCCCTTCATCTCCTTCCAGACCTGAGACCAATGCTCAAGTTTTGGAGGACATGGTCACCATCCCCATGGTACTTATGCTTGCTGGATTTAGGGAGAGCATTTTGCTACCAAGCCTCTTCCCTGTGCCCTGGGGACCAGTCTTTTGTTTTGTTTTGTTTTTTATCGTTTGATGTTCCCACTGCATGCTGTGACTACCTTACTCCCTCCTCAAACAAGAGACTCCATTGCATGTTCCAAGACAGTATGGGGTGGTAAGATAAAGAAGGGAAGTGTGTGTATGTAGATGGGGGGAATGGACAAAGCTTGACCCATCAGTTATCAGGGTCTTTCAGGAGGCTCTGTACGTCCCCAGGGTACTGACCAGATCTCCAAATTCCAGCCATAAACCAATCACCAGGCTGGACCCTCACCCCCCACAAATAGGGCTCAGCCCAGGCAGCCAGCTTTGGGCCGAGCTACCAGGACCAATGGATTTAAACTGGCATTTCAGACCAAGGAATCTCTGAGAAGGTGTAGGATCAGGTCCCCTGGAGGGGTCAGAGGGGCTTCTGTAGGTGCCGGAAACTCCAGAGGTGCCTCTGGTGGAAGCGAGCAAAGCCGCAGCAGGAAGAGCCAGCTGGGCCCTTCTTAGTCCCTGGGTTGAGAAGGCAAGAAACCAGAGCAGGGACCAAGTGGACAGACAGTCTCAGCCCAGGATGGGGCTTCTCCACAGGGGCCCTGCACTTCTCAAGCCTCGGTCCTTCACCTTGCCAGGTGCCATTTCTCCTCCGTGAAGGCCACTGCCCAGGCCCCCAGTCCGCCCCCTAGTGGCCAGAGCCTGGTTAAAGTCCCCCAGTGCCTCCTTGTGCATAGAACTTCTCTCCCCACGCCCTTCTGCCCCCGGGGTCCCGTTCTCCCACGGGGCTGCCAGCGAGCCCCACCCCAGCCCCCACAGTAGTGTAGAGCCCTCTCCCCCTCGGCTGGTGTAGAATAGCCGGTAGTGTAGTGCGGTGTGCTTTTACGTGATGGCGAGTGGGCAGCGGGCGGCGGGCTCCGCGCAGCCGTCTGTCCTCGAACCTGCCTGCGGCGGCCCGTGCTGTGTTTCGTGCTGTGTCCACGCGCTGCGGCGACCCCTCCCCCGTACTGACTCCTTCTATAAGCGCTTCTCTTCGCATAGTCACGTAGCTCCCACTCCACCCTCTTCCTGTGTCTCACGCAAGTTTTATACTCTAATATTTATATGGCTTTTTTTCTTCGACAAATAATAAAAAGGTTTCTTCTGAACGGCTGCACGTTTCTGTGTACGGGAGGGAGGCTCCGGCCCGTGCGGCTGAAGCGATGAGCCCAGAGGCGTGTGCTGGAGAAGACGAGAGGAATCGGGGCGATCACTGTGTGCGTCTAGATGTTTCCGAGTGGAGGGTGTGTGACTGTTCAGCACGGCTGTGCGCCCTGCAGTCCCGGCGTGCCCGTGTCACTGTGCGATGGACCGTGACGGTGCCCGCGGGTCTGCACGCCGCGGTGTGTAATCGGCTGGCGGGGGTCTGCGGGCGCGGCGCTTGTCTCCGGGCAGAAGAGGAGACCCCGCGCGGGCAGGCGGGCGGGGCAGAGCCGTTTCCTCAGTGCCCGCCCCTTCCCCGCTAAAATCTCCTCCCGGGAGCGCCCAGGCAGGCTTGGCGGGAGGGGGATGGACTCTGCTGTGCCCGCCCCTCCGCCCCCACTGCCTAGGGGTTTGGGGAACGCCGCGGAAGAGGGACACAGTGCGGGAGGCGATTCTCCGAGGCCGAGACTGTAGGTTGGGCCTCAGTTTCCCCGTCTGCAATTCGCCTTCCCGCTTACCTCCCCGCAGCGAAGCTCAAGAAATGGGAGGGCTCATCGCTTTCGTGCGGGGGTCAAGGGGACTGAAAGGACATGCAGGAAATGAGACCGCCCGCAGCCCCAGCCCTCCTCCCTCCCTCTCGGTGCTTTTCCATTCTCCCTCGGCCCCTCCGTCTCCCCGCCCCCTCCGCCCGCCTCCTCCGCGCGCGAAGCGCGGAGGGATCCCGAGGTTGCTGCCGCCCGAGACGCCGCGGGAAACTCGGGCCGAGCGGGGAGAGGGAGGGTGGCGGGAGGGGCGGAGGGACAGAAACACTGAGGCTCTGGGGTTATCGGGCGGGTCAGCGGCGCTATGTGGGGATTGTCCCTGGGCTTCCTCCGCGGCGGAGTCTCTCGGGGCCGGGTCACCCGTTCTGCCAGCTCCTGAAGTCTGTTGTCATGGAAACCAAACCTTCCAACTAAGCATCTGGGGGCGACTTTCCTGCGTGGGAGGAAGGGTGGTGTGCGCGGTTGCTGAGCTGGAAGGAAGGTTTTGTTTCTCAGAGCCAGGCTGCGGAGGGGCGTGCCCGGCGCCTGGGTTCTATTCCAGGCACGACAGCAGACTGGCAGAGCACGTGAGCAGCTGTGGCTGGTCCCCTAATTGGTATGTGTGCCTATAAAGCCCTGAGCCAGAAACGCGTGGCCTCTGGGGCAGAGGAAAGGAGGCGGCAGGCAGCCCACCCCCACATCTACGGCCATACTGGGGAGGCAGCTGCCCAGGCTCCAGGGCTATTTAGAAGGCTTTTATTTCTGGTCCCAGAGCCTGCCCAAATGAGTTTGTGGTCCTTTGCAGGCCCTTCCCTGTCTATCCTGAGTCTGCTCCTAGCTTGCAAGGTTTCTTTGTGCAGGTCACAACGAACTCATATGGCTCTAAGTGACAAGTCATCTGGAGCATGACCTTGGGCTTCTGGCCTCTGCCAGGCAGGCTCAGGTTCCCAACCCAGTGTAAGCCCCTCTAGTCTGGAATGTGGTCTGTGGCCACCAAAAGAGCCGTGGGAACTGGAAAATGGGAGTCAGATGCCTCCCTCAGCAAGAGAAAGATTAAACTATGTAGTGACATCTGGGAGCATGGGGTGGTGGGGAGTTAGGACTGAATTCCAGAAAAGGCTCCAAGCTAAGAGGCAGCAAAGTGAAAGAGCTGGGGAACTGAACGGGCACCTACACCTTTATTGAGGGTGAGGTGAGCTCTGGTGGGGCAGAAGCCACCTTGTCTTAATCATCTCTAACCCTGTGCCCAAGCACAGTGTCTGGTCCCTTCAGCTTTTTTGCAATGGTTTGTCAGGTCCACCAGGGTTCAAGGCAGGAAAAAGAGTAGAGGAGTCTGGACTGGAGTGAAAAGAAAACAGCTCTGAGGCCGGGCGCGGTGGCTCACGCCTGTAATCCTAGCACTCTGGGAGGCCGAGGCTGGTGGATAGCTCAAGGTCAGGAGTTCAAAACCAGCCTGAGCAAGAGCGAGACCCCGTCTCTACTAATAATAGAAAGAAATTAATTGGACAACTAAAAATATATGTAAAAAAAATTAGCCAGGCATGGTGGCGCATGCCTGTAGTCCCAGCTCCTTGGGAGGCTGAGGCAGAAGGATCACTTGAGCCCAGGAGTTTGAGGTTGCTGTGAGCTAGGCTGATGCCACGGCACTCTACAGCCTGGGCAACAGAGTGAGACTCTGTCTCAAAAAAAAAAAAGAAAAAGAAAAAGAAAACAGCTCTGAAATTCACAAAGGAGGCTGTGAGGCAGTACCGGTTCAATGCTTTATTAACAGTTGGAGACAAACCCAACAACTGGAGGTGATGACATCCCAGAAGTCCAAGAGGTGAGGGAAATAGATTTGCATTTTGTACCCCCTCCCCTTTTTATTAAATGCATCTTAGCAAAAGTAGATTAAAAAAGAAAGGGTCAAAGTCCCAGATGTCCACCAGCAGAGAGAAGGAGGTGACCCAGGGGAGCAACAGACCCCCCACACCAGAGTCTTCCCAGGAGCAAGCAGCTGGGAGGAGCTGCCCTTGCCCTTCAGACACAGGTTCCAGCAGCCAAAACCTCCTTTCCTGGACACAAGGCCTCCTTGTAGTTGCCCTCCAGTTTCCGAAGCTCCCCTTGCTCTAACAACTATAATTCTGGGCGAAACCCTCACAGTGCCATTCTTTCTCCCTGGCTGGGCATGGAAAGCTGAAAGGGCCACAGGGAGGGCAAAAGTATCACCCAAGCCGGAGAATCTGAGCTTCCTCTGGCTAGGCCCACCAGACGGTTCAGTTCGCCCGCTGTTCGGAAGGGAGCAGGGCACAGTGTGCAGCGGCACTTCCTGCGCCCACCGCCCCAGAGTGTCCGGTTAGCAGTTGCTCATTTGGCTTGATAAATTTACTAATTTTATAAAAACTCTGCGGTTTAGAGCTCCCTCTACCCTTAGGCCTGGCCCAGCTCAACCAGAGAAGAGGCTCCTCCTGCCCCAGAAATGATGCTGGGAGAGAGAGTCTGCCCTGGCCTCAAGGGTCCAGAAGGCTTGAGGGCCGAGGTGAATGAAGGTCCAGGGGCACTGGGATTGAGGCCTGTGAGGAGAAACCCTAGGAACTCTGGAACTTGCCATCTAAGCCTCTTACATTATGGAGGGGGAAAGGGGAAGGAAAAGTTTTCTTTAAAAAAGATTTTTTTTCATACAAAAATAGATCCATTTGCAAAACAATTTCTCAGCCAGGAGGCTCCACCTCCCATTTCCTTGGAGACAGAGGGTGAGGTGTTGAGATGCTCACGATATAGCCCATGGTCCAGGTGAGAGGCACCAAAGCTCTGGGGAAGGCATGAGGGACCTTGGATTGGTTGCCTGGGGGCTAGGACAGAGGGTCCAGAGGGCACAGAGCCTGGTAGCAGGCCGGGGGCAGGTCGCACACTGTCACTATGCCCGGCTGCCTGCCACAGGCTCTGGCCTGGGCCGTGGCAGAACAGGTAAGTGGTCCAGATCCTTTTGTATTGGGAGGCCTTTCCCAGGAAGGTGGAGTGAGGGTGGGATTTGCTCCCCACCTCCCGAGGAGCAGCTCCCAAAGCCACAGCACTAGTAATAAATAACAGTAGCCAGGAGAGGGAAGGGCAGAGCAGAGGCGATAGCAGGGTAAGGAGGAATCTAGCCCAAAGGTTCATAAGCCCCATGCTGTTCTCAGGGCCAGAGAAACCACAAAAGAAAAGCACAAATCCAGCAAGTTGACCTAAGGGAAAGCCCACCGCCCACTGCAAAGTCAGGGGCTGAGGAAGCAGGCTGGGCCTTATCTGAGATCAGGCCCTCTGAGTAACAGAGAGGAGACAGGGTTAAGGCAGCAAACACGGACCCTGCTTTGGTAATACAACAGCCAGGGCTGGCTGGGCTCAGGCCTGCCCCACACTGCCCTTTCCTTCCGGCCTCCAGGCAGCTGCAGCTGTGATGTTCGGAGAGCAGCAGGCCAGAGAGAGAGACAGGGTCAGGGTGGTGGGAGCAGCCACCCCAGAGGAATATCCCCTCAAGCCTTTAGGCACATGCTGTAGGGCGGGACAGTCTGGGGCTCCCTTCAGGAGCTGCCACGGCCACAGGACCCAGCTTAGCTTGCACGGCCAACTAACTCCTTGGCTTCCTCAAGGATTGTGGGGACTGCTTCACTGGGCTTGGGCATCTTGGCAGGAACAGCAGTCATGGCATCGTCCTTGGTCAGCTCCGAAGCTAGCAGAGATGTGACTGCACACCCGGCCTTCCTGTTGGCTGCAAGAGAAGGCATGAGAGATCTCATCCACGGAAGGCCTAGTTTCTAATCTCTTCCGAACTCTGTGGCAGACATTCAGCCATAAGCCATGCAGATGTGGCTGCCTCAACCGGTCCACTGAGGCCCTTACTGTGAAGAAGGGGCAGAGATCCAACACGTGGGATATACTTTTGGGTAGCAAAGAATTGAGGAGAGTGTGGTGCAGCAGGAGAGCAGACTCGCCTGTGCTTCCTTGTGTGAAGACAGCACAGAGGTCTGAATACAGCTAAACAGAACTGGGCGTGAGTGTCGGTTATGTGACTTAAAGAGAGACGAAGTACTCAAAGTCTTTGTCTCATAATAGGGTTGTTGGAATCAAATAGTCTAAAGCTCAGTATATGGATTATTTCTGTTTTCTTGATAGTTCCCAGGAAGCTCCTAGGTCAACACACTTTTTAGTCAGCCCTGGGAGGGTTGTCCCTAGCAAAAGGCGGCCTCCAGCAGGCTGTTGTGGGGACTCCCCCAAAGAGGAGTTTGCTGACTGGTGTCACATGCACATCACGCTCCCACGTGTTCCTACAGCAACAGATGCCCATATGCCTAAGCGCTTCCCCCCTCTTCAAGGGCAGCAGCTGTGATACAAATGCCAAGGGCCCTACATGGTGGGGGGGGGGCAGAGAGAAGGAGGGAGGGAGGGAGAGAGAGAGAGAGAGAGAGAGAGAGAGAGAGAGAGAGGGAGGCAGGGGGAGAGAGAGAGGGGGGAGGGAGGGAGGGGGAGAGAGAAAGAGGGAGGAGGAGAGAGAAAGAAAGGGAGGGAGAGAGAAAGGGAAAGAGGGAGAGGGAGGGAGAGAAAGAGAGAGAGAGAGAGGTGGAACTGGGACCAAGGATGGCTGAGAGTGGACCCTTACAAAGACATCTCAGCCCAATTGCCTAAGGGATTGTGAAGTTCCAGTTATCAGCCCAAATAGGAAGAGAAGAACCAATCAGTCCACAAGCTTCTGTTGTAACTGCCGGGATTCATCCCCAAGGCGCTCATATTCATTTATGGAATCCAGACTTATGGCCCCAGAATCCTCAACTGGATGGTGGCTCCTTGGGTCCATGCCCATCTCAGGATGTCTGCCTCTTCCTATGCCCCAGAAGCAGCACAGAGCAACTGCAGGTACACAAAGAGCTGCCTGGCATGAAAGAAACCAGATGCAAAAGGGCGTATACGTTATGATTCCATATCTATGAAATGACCAGCACAGGCAAATCCATAGAGATGGAAAGTAGATTAGTGATTGCCAGGAGCTGGGAGAGGGGAGAAGCAGAAATAATTGTTAATGGGTATGAGATTTTTCTTTTTGGGATGATGAAAATGTTCTAGAATTAGACAGTGGTGATGACTGTACAATGTTTTGAGTATATTAAAAATCCTTGAATTGTACAATAAAATGGTGAATTTTAGGTATGTGAATTATATCTCAATTTTTTAAAAAAGGCCAGGTGTGGTGGCTGAAGCCTGTAATTCTAGCACTTTGGGAGGCCGAGGCAGGAGGAGGATCACTTGAGGCCAGAATTTCGAGACCAGCCCGGCAACACAGTGAAAACTCCATCTCTACAAAAAATTTTAAAAATTTTAAAGGTGTGGTGGCTCATGCTCGTAATCCTAGCATTCTTGGAGGCCAACGCGGGAGGATAGCCTGAGGTCAGGAGTTCAAGACCAGCCTGACCAAGAGCGAGACCCCGTCTCTACAAAAAAAATCAGAAAAATTAACCCCACATGGTGGTGCATGCCTATAGTCCTAGCTACTGGGGAGGCTGAGGCAGGAGGATCACTTAAGCCCAGGAGTTGGAGGTTGTAGTGATTACCACTGCACTCTAGCCCAGGTCAAAGAGTGAGAACCTGTCTCCGAAAAAAGAAAAAAAAAAGATCTCAGATCAACAACCTAACTTTATGCTTAAGGAACTAGAAAAAGAAGAGCAGACTAAACCCAAAGCTAGTAAAAGGAAAGAAATAAAAATAGAAAAATCAGCAGGGCATGGTGGTATGCGCCTGTAGTCCCAGCTTCTTGGGAGGCAGAAGCAGGAAAATCGCTTGAGCCCAGGAGTTTGAGGTTGCTGTGAGCTATGACGACGCCATGGCACTCTAGCCTGGAGCAACAGAATGAGACTGTGTCTCAAAAAAAAGAAAAAAAAAAAGTATAAAAAATTAGCTGAGCCCAGAGGTAGTATGGTGTGCGCTTACAGTTTGAGGTGGGTGGATCACTTCAGCCCAGGAGTTCGAGGTTACAGTGAGTATGATCATGCCACTGCACTCCAGCCATAAAGAAGCAGGACCAGATGAAAGAGCCTAGCACTCCTAAATGAGGACTACAGGACTGAGCAGCTGCGGGGTATGAGTAGGATGGAAGAAGAGCCCAGAGGGGCCAGTGCTTCCTTTGGAGCAGCAAAAGCTTTAGGTAGGCAGATGCCAAATGAGATCAGAAAGCCCAAATCTTCACTAAGGCTGTCGTCAGTGTTCCCGTAGAGCCGTGACCCAGAGCCACTGTTTTCACCCCAGCAGAGGCAACCCACGGGTCAGGCAGGGAACACACAGCATGCCTACAGGTTACCAATTTATAAGTCTCTTCCTCCTCCTCCACCTCCTCCTCCCAGAGGCACATGGGATTATCTACCAAGAGAAAGAACAGTGAAGATCCTGACAGCCACAAGGGCTTAGCTAGTTACAGATCAGAGGTGTGTTACCTGAACTGTGGGGATTTCACCAAACCACTCATTAGATTATCACCACAGCAGGGACTGACAGGTGAGGACAAGGAACCCCGTGAGTCCACTGTAACAGTCTACATTATATGCTCTCCTACCTTCCTCCTTAGTCTCCCACCACCACCATCTTCCTCAGACCTGCCGAGTGTCCTCTTTCCTGAAGTAATCCCTTCTCTAGACTCCACTTCTCATATCCAGAAAGGTAGTGGTTTGGTATCACTTTGTTGCTCCTTTGAATTCAATCTGCAGCAGTTGAGAACATTCTGCAACTACCTGTGTGTGACTCTAGTGGTGTGTATACACTGAAGTAACTTCTGACTCCAGACCTGGGAAAATGGACTCTGGGCCTTCAGGGACACTTGCCTGGACAATACAGGAGAAATCAGCGTTGAAGTGTGACAAGTCTTAAGCTGCTTCTTTGGTTTCTTTCTCTAAGAAGATACCAGTTGTACATAATCAAGCAGTGTTTGTAGATTTTTCTAGACTCAAAGGAGCTTCTGATGCATTATAAACTTCATAAGAAGCAGGAGCAGATGGTAGGTAGAGAGAAGACCGAAATTTCCCTGTTAAGCCTTGAAAGTAGGTACACTAGGGAATGGACATAATGTGGCCTAAGGTCAGGGATGAGAAAGCTCTTGTTGGAATTGGCAAGAGAATCAATGGAACCCAGGCATCCTGGCTGTCACTCTGTCTCCTCTGTCACCATTACGCTGAGCAATTTGAACAATCAAGAAAAACTAACCTCTTCCCTTCTTTCCCCAACTTGAGTGCTTAAGACTATTGGAGAGTAGTCACAGAACCAGATAAATATTTTGACTAGATGGGATCGGGGGGATCCTTAACTCTAAGAGAACAGTCCCACAGGGTCTGGGGGAAAAGGGAACTGTCTTGAGAGACTAGTCAAAGTTTTCTGAGGCTAGATTCCTAAAAGTTAGGGGTGGGCTAGGATAAAAAAAACCCAGCAAAATCAACCATATAACACTAGTATAGCTGAATTTTAAAAAGGTTAATGATTTGGAAAAAGACCTTTATTAAAACACAGGCTAGGCATTATTACTAAAGAGGTAGCACTCCTGTTAATAAGCTTCCTTAGGGAAGAGGAAACTAGGACAGATGGGGCGATCATTATCATTCTAAATATTGTCTAAAACTCATCTAATTATACGTCCTGTCCTATTTTTACAAAAGTCGGGGGAGAATAAGTAGTGGTACAGGAAACATTCTTATCTATCTTCTGCAGATAGGCAGTCATCAGAAAACCTCTCTGAAGCGATTTCACTATGTCCAGGACTCTCATTGCTAGAAGGTATGAATGAATATTTCTAGGATGGGCGTGGTGGCTCACACCTGTAATACTAGCACTTTGGGAGGCAAGACGGGAGGACTGCTTAAAGCCAGGAGTTGAGACAAGCCTGGGGCACATAGGGAGACCCTATCTCTATAAAAAATAAAAAAAAGGAAAGTAGCTGGGTGTCGTCCTAGCCACTGTAGTCCTAGCTACTCAGGAGGATTGCTTGAGCCCAAGAGTCTGAGGTTGCAGTGAGCTATGATGGTGCTACTGTATTCTAGCCTGGGCTACAGAGCAAGGCCCTGTCTCCAAAAAAAAAAAAAAAAAAAAATTCTGGCCCATACTGAGAGGTCACTGTTATCTCCTATTCAGTCATGTAGGCTTAGTAGAAATAGCCCTGGACTTGGATTCACAAAAGTGGGCTACAGTTCTGGCTCTATCATTAACCAGCTATGCAGACTTGGGCAAGACCTTATCTGGGTCTTAAATCCTTTTACCTATGATCAGGTTAGATACTAATCACTAGAGGTCTTTAGAGTCTTTCCAACTTTAAGGTTCTATTAGCATAGGTGGAGCTAATGGGGAAGCTGGGAAGTGGCAGAGGGAAGGAAAGGAAGAGAGAGGTGAATTCCTTTTCTTGACTTTTATCCCAGTGAGCAAACGGCCTGTATATAAAAGGCCACAATTCAGACATGGAGATAAAGTTGAGTCATTAAAACCACAAGCTGACTCAATTATGGGCCTGAAATAGTAGCTGTAACACAATCACATGGATTCTTCCCCTTGACACTCAAACCATTGTTCTCCCACACCCTGCAGATCGCAGCAGTTTACATGTTGCTTCTAATGAACCAACACTGATAGTAACTCTCCTCTTCCAACTCCTCAATGGGTCTTTGTATACTGGGTCACTCCCTCACGTCCCCAGAGACCGGAAGATTTTAACATTCCTTTAAATTCTAGGGAACAGGCTAGTGTCTTTGAATAGGGACAGCTGCCTCTCTGGGAAGAAGGAGGGCTATGAGGCAGATATGCTTGATAATGCTTCTATTTTTTTGGCTCAAAGCAATTGGCCAAGAGGAATAGTCAGAGACAGCTTAGTAAGGGGTGGAACAGCTAAGTCTAGTAGCCTCAGAGGGAAATCTATAGCCGCTGCAGCCTTTGTATTTTGAGAACGGGGCTATCTAGGCCTAGCCTCTCTCTTCTCTTTTCCTCTTAATCCTATTGTCACTGTACAAAAAAATATTAGAGTTGGAAGGGACCCTGGAGATCATGCAAGTCCAACTCTCATTTTATACATGAGGAAACTGAGTCCTAAAAACATGAAGTGACTTGCGTAAAGTAACACAGATGACATCAGAGCTAGGTTTGACTTGGGGTCTTTTGATCCCTACCTGGTCCTATGCTTTTTGCACTTCACTTCGATGCCTATCCTCTGCCTACGTTTCATGCGAGGCCACATCACATCACTTTACGTGTGTGAATGCACCCAGGTCTGAAGAGCTCACCAGAATAACTAGAAATGGCTTCTCTGAGAGAGTCTCCCAGACATATTCAGGTGTGTTTAGTAAACTCAGAGCCCAGGAACGTAAGATTATAGACTAAGACCACTTCAAAAATATGTATTCTCATTTCACCTAGTTTTCACTTTATCATCTCCTAGCCTAAGTCTCCTCCTATTCCCTCTTGCACTGGGAGACAGTATTTTGACTACGTCAGGTCCTCTGCTGAACAGTTAGGTTCCAACAAAATCCCTGTTACTTCTGCCTATGAGTCCTTGCTTCCTACTTGGAAAGAAGAGAAGAACAGGGTCTCCCCAGCACAGGGAAGCCACTGATGTCTGGCTGCCTGTGCATAGGAAGCATCTGGAATTCTAGTATAGTTCCGCAGGAAGAGGCTTAATAGGGAATTCCCCACCAAAGTCTGATGTAGGTTCACACTAAGCTGAAGGGGTCAAGGAAAACAGATGCAATATGCTTTCCTTAGGCTAGAAATACTTAATGTGAGGCTACATCACCTTATATGGTGGGTAGGAAACAATGTTGCAAAAACCTAATGACTAAAAATAAAAGAAATACAGTAATACTAGCTGTACTCTACCCAAATACCTATCTATAATATTAATACTAAATGCTCTATCCCAGAGAGTTCCATACCCTTCATGCCTACTTCTCCTCCTCTTTAGAGAGCCTATACTCAGAGGATGCCAGAAAACGGATAAGAGTTGTGACTAGGGATCCGACAGTTTAGAGAAGGTTCTAAAGTCATACAGAAGAGCTCTCAGAAGAGAATATCCCTCTGGGCATTCAGACTATGGGTAAAACTATGCAGCCAGCCATGACAGGTAAAACTCGTAGTGATCTACAACATGTGAGTTTCTGTGGGCTAGCATGCTCTATATCCTTGGCTCCCAAGGTCCCCTTTCCAGGCCGTGACAGGTACTACATGCCCTATAGATACTACTGTATTAATAACTAAGCACTGGCCAAAACAAGCCATACAGCTCCTTCTCTTTACAATAATCTCAAAAGCTCAGGCTGGGCATGGTGGCTCACACCTGTAATCCTAGCATTCTGGGAGGCCGAGGTGGGAGGATCTCTTGAGGCCAAGAGTTTGAGACCAGCCTGAGCCTGGGCAAGAGGGAGACCCCATCTCTACTAAAAATACAAAAATTAGCCGGGCACAGTGGTGCATGCCTATAGTCCCAGCTACTGGGGAGGCTGTGGCAGAAGGATTGCTTGAGTCCAAGAGTTTGCGGTTGCTGTGAGCTATGATGATGCCATTGCACTCCAGCCTGGGCAACAGAGCAAGACTTTGTCTCAAAAAAAAAAAAAAAAAAAGTAAAGCCCATATCAAATGGGCCTACAGAGTACAGCAGCCAGGAAATAGGGAACACAGCTTTAATTCCTCTGACATAGAAACCTTTAACGAGGCCTTTTCTGTAACTCTCACCCTTCAACCTAGGAAAGAAGCTATCACTCCTGGCTGCAAAGGGCCTTCTTCACTCAACACAACGGTGTGGGCCAACTCCACAGGAGACGCAGCCTCGGCTGCAACCCTCTTTCAGACTAGTCTCTCAGCCACTGTGTGTTGTCCTCGAGGGAAACTTAACCATTAATCCTTCTCTCTACTAACGCCTGGATCATCTGTCCTCCTACCTCCATAACTCTTTTTAGAGGCTCTGGCTCGATGTAATCCTCTTAAATCTTCTGGGTTGGGAAAGGAGGCTGCAAGGGGAGTGAACGGGAAAAGGCAAGGGTGGCTCACTGCCCCTAAGGACAAGGTAGTTTCAGACACGGCACAATCCTTCAGGTGAGACACTCCTGCATTCTTACATCTGGGGGACCAGATGCCTAACTTATCTCTGGAGAATTTCATACTTTCTCTTATTAGTCTGATCTATATATGTATGTCCTCTGCTTGTGAAGTTGAAAGTAAGGATTCTTATTTTTTTCTTTGTATTTCAGTCTATATCTAATGCATAGTTTTGTGTTTAGATTAAGTTTGTTCATAAACACACCCACTCAAGTCCCTGTGGCCCGCAGCATAGTTCCCTTTTTCCAAATTTCTCCTTCAAGAGAGGAAAGAAGTGCAAGAATAATCAAATATAACTGATTTGTTGTCAGTCCCTCAGACCCTAGCTTTCCAAGTCAGTACTTTCTAACATGAGAGGAAGAGGACCAGATAATCCGCTCTAGATGCAGGGCCTATTGTGAAGAAGTTTCTAAACCTTCAGAGCATCATTATCTGCTCTCTAGCCCAAGACCAGCAGGACCAGGAGCTGAGGGACCCCGCCCCGTTCCACACCAGGCTGAGCTCCATTTGCTTACTTACCCTGCCGCGGCCCTCTCTTCCGCCGGAATGCTGCCCCCGACTGCAGGGCCTCTAGGAGACTGTCCATCACACCTGTCTCATCGCCCTCTGCCATGAAGAACAAAGATGGAGACGTAAGCTCTTCAGCCAGAGCAGCACGGCAAGTGTCAAGCTGCACACAAAATGCACGGCTGTTGCGGCTACCCCCTCCCACAGTGCCTGGTGGCTAAGAAAAGACAAAGGGCGCTCAATCTTAAATCTCACAGGTTCGTGTTTACTTGTATCTGTTTAAAAATGGTCAAAACAAAAGATTTCATTGCATACTATCCAGAGCAAACCTTGGGATATTTTCCTTCAGTGCCATCCTCTGTGTCCCAGTCAGGAGGACCAGCACATGGAATTGCAGAATTGCCCAACTCCAAGATCAAGACAAGGAGAGACTGCAATTGTGAAATTAATAAGCAACTATATCACTCCCTCTTTATCTCGAAGTGTTTCACACTGATTTATATAAACCTCTCATGGATAGTATGGTTCAGGTTTCAGACCAGGGCTGAGGAAAGAGACCACTGATCAAGAGCATATTTCATCCCTTAGGTATTGCCTCCAGTGGCTGTGTCTCCCTGAAGCCAGCTATGCATCTAAGAGAAGCAGTCTGGCTGGAATACAAAGAGTTAATGTAGAATCCTAGTTCCAGCCTGGCTCAGTTTCCATGGCAACAGCTCAGGGTAGAGAAATCTGAAACTGTGAAATCCCACGGAGCCGGTTGGCTGCCTGAGCCAAGGTAAGGGCTCCCTGCTCCCAGCGCCACCTACTGGTTGAACATTACCAGTGCATCTGACCTACATTCCAACCTCATTTCCTTCACCAGGGTACTGGGGACAGGGCAAGGTCCAGTACGCCACCTGTCGACGGGGTGCAGCCCTCATCCCGCAATGCGGCAGGACTCCACCTTGCCCCGCTGCATCCGAGCCAGTACCTGAAGACAAACCACTGAGGCCCCAGGGAAGGTGATGGACACTAATGGGCTTTAATGGCATTACTGGAACAGAGTTGTGGCTTACAACTGAGGAAAGGGCAAGGGATCTGTTTTCCAGACAAGTATAAAGAAAAGTCCCTGGGAACAAGATGTGTTGGTGTTTCAGCAGCCCTTGCTGCTTGTGCTCTGCAAAGTACTAATTCTTAACAGACCCGGCAGCCTTAAAAACCCCTTTGCTTGCAGAAGGCTTGTGGCCCCTCAGGTTCAGAGAAGGGTGGCATCAGCTCAGTGCCTTGGAAGCCATGTATGCTGTATTTCCGCTGCCCGCAGAGAGAGCAGTGGGGGTGGAAGGGCAGGGAATCGGCAGCAGGAAAGAAGCAGAGACAGGAAACAGAGGGCCAGTAATTGAGACCATATGTTTCAACAAAGACAGGCTTCTGGTAGTGAAAGAGATTCTGCTGAAAAAAGAAGAGGGTGGCCAGCTCTCTACCCCCTTCCAGAAGTTCAATCCATTTACAATCTAATAGTATGCACAACTGTGCTAAGGTACTAGGGACACAGTACTTCGTGAAATAAGCAGCAAGGGAAGACAAGCCACCATCAAAAGATGGGAGGAGGGCCAGGAAAACATTTTGGGGAAAAAATGCAAAAGATTCGGTGGAGGGAATGAGAACAGGCCAGAGAAACCTCTGGATGGGCAGAAGGAAAGAGTACACGTTACAGTGATACTAAAATCACTGGGGAGATAAGACATAATGTAAGAACCAGCAAAAGCGAGAGAAAGATTTTAGCATGGAAAATTGGAATGTGCATGGAACTGAATTTGGGTTAAAGTCCAGCATCAGGACCTTGGAGACAGAGGGCTGCCAAAATCATGTGCCAGAAGCTGAGCTCAGACATGAGCTGTTCTCTCTGGCCTCTACATTCTAGACAAAGGAGCCTTCCAAAAGCTCCGGTCTCAGTTCCTCAGCCCTCTTCACTCCTCACCTGCATTCATGTCTATGAGTTGCTCTCTCTTCTGCTGTTTCTCTAGCCGCTCCTTCTCGGCCTTCTCCTTGGCTAGTTTTGCTCGACGCATCTTTTCTTCCATCTCCCGCCGCTTCTGGTTCTCCTTGACTGCTTGCTGTGGGTGGGGGAGGAAGAGAAGAACACGTGGACATGTGTACACCTGCCACCAGCCAACATGGAGCCTGTGGAAAGTGAGAAGCGTCCACAAGATTCAGTCGGCAGGTATCCCTTACTCACCAAAAACATATTCCTAAAGTTGTGCAGATCCATGAAGAATTCTTCCACAGACAACTTCTTGGGGTCAAAGAGGAAGTAATCACCCAGATCCTTATAGAGGGTCTCCATGTTAGAATGCATCATCCGCAGCTTGTTATACTGCTCCTGTGCATCCTTCACGAAGCTGTGCGGCCAAGGAGTAAAGGACCAAGACCAAGAAGCAGGCTCACTCCTCTAGCCCAGAAAATTACTCAGAGATGCGTACTGGCATGCACAGGGATGTTCAACACAGCACTGTTTACAACTGCAAAAACCAAAAGCAATCTAGATATCCTAAATAGGGGAACAGGAAACCAAAAGCTAGTACACCTACAAAATAGAAGGTGGCAATTTAAAAAGAGGCTGTTCTGCACACACTAATATGCAAAAACATGCCTAAGACATATTATGCGCAAAAAGCAATACAATGCAGTTTTCGTTTAAAATAGATTTGAGAGGTGCAAATCAGAAAGAAGTCCAGTGGCAGTGGTTACCTCTCGGAAAGGGAGGGAGAGGAGTGTGTGAGCGTGCGTGTGTGTGGTGCAGATGGGGCACAGGGGAGGGGAATCGGGGCTTGTAGTTTATCTGCGTGGTTTGTTTCCACTACCACAAGAATAAGAATGTTTTCTAGGAGTATGTATTTAATTTAAAAAAATTTTTTTAAGAGGGAAAAAGTGTATACTGCCATATCTATCCTGTCGTCTACCTCTCTACCAGAAGTTTTCTTTCCTTTCCTAGGGAGAAACTCCCTCCTTTTAAGAGAGGATATAGTCATTTTCTCAACAAATTTGTCTTTTTCATCTGTGGCAGCTGGGAAATTCTGAACATCACGTTCCACATCAGAAATTTGTTTCTTCATCTGATCTAGGTTCTTTTGCAAGTTTTCAGCAGAAACTAAAGGAAACACAAAAATAGACAGTAAGAGCTTACCAATAATTCCAGCCTCAAGACCCCTTAGCTTCACTCTTCAAAGCACAGCTCCAGTCCACACACACATTCTGGTACTTAATTATTTTAGTTCTCTTATGTAATAACTTTAGTCGTCTCACACATTTAAGTTTTCATCTTTCCAGTGAGACTATCAATTATTTGATAACTGAACCTCCAGCCTCCACAAAGTGTACAGCACAGAAGAGAGGCTTCATTTAATTTAACACGAATCCGTGAAATCCCCCGAGATCTCGGCCTCATTTATTTTAGAGAGCAGGGTCTGGGAGGAGAAAGAAAGAGGCAGGGCGGAAATCTGTCCCTGCTTCTACTGAATGCTTTTCCTTTGTCTAGTTCCATGAGAGTGAGGCCTCATTTTTGTTAATCCAGTCTATGCTTTCTGAATGAGAAAAACTGTTAACCCAGACTAAAAACACCTGCCTTCTTCCCGGTTTTTTTGGTTTGTTTGTTTGTGTTTTTATATGGTGTTTGGTGTTTTCGCTGAGAAGGGAAAAAGTGCTTCTCCCTTCTAAACATGAAGACCTCTCTTCGCTGTATACTCCTCCCTTGTGGCTTAGACACCATGCCTCAGCCCTCCCCTATTCCCACTTAGTCGGAACAGAAAATGACCTAAAATCTAGACTATGTCTTATTTCCCTCCCCATTCAGAGACTTTCAGAGCTCAGAACCACTTTCTAGCTGCACCCCAACCTGTCCCACCTCGGCTGGCTTTCTCCACGTGGGTAAGCTCATCTGGAAACTTGAGGACATCAGGATAGTCATTCTCACACAACTCAGCCAAGAAGTGCAACAGTGTCATCTTCTGATCTGTGGACTTAGTGTCTCGAAGCTTAGGGTAAGAGGAGAAATTATTAGCCCTGACATGCCCAAGATGGCCTCAGGCCAACACTGGGCTCAGAGAGGCCACTGCCTTCCCTTGTGTTGTCCTGCTCTAAGCCCTCAGCTCACCTTGCAGAGGAAGCTGATATTGAAGCCAAAAGCACCAGCATTCCTGGAGCCTGCGTTCATGTAGTTTCCTACGAGCAAGGTAATCTCCAGGAGGCTGGCAAAGCTCTCACTCTTGCGCAGCTCCTCACATGCGGCAGTGACAGACACAATCTCTGGCTTGATATTCTCCACTTGCTCGCTGAATTGTAGCCTGAAGAGGATGGCATTGAGGCGGGGCCGCAGGCGGGGCACCGTTCCCATCTGGTGGAGAAGACAAGCAATTCCATTACAGCCCACAGAGAGACAAGAAAGAGAAAGATACAGGCCTGAACCTCCTATGGGAGGATCAGAGCTCCTGAGTAGGGAGGAGAGAGAGAAAGATAGACTCAAAATAGGTAAGAGATGAGGAACACGTGGCCAGGCTGCTCTCCAGAGGGGAGAGGCGCACAGGACGCAGAGAAGAGCCTGAGGCCACAGGCCTCACTCACCACCACGCCAAACTGCTCTGACTCAGCCAGATCATCGTATTCATCCTTCAGTTCAGAAAGCATTTTTAACTGCTCTGGCTCAGGCATCTGCTTAATGAGGTTCTGGAAGAGAAGAGATGTCTCAGTTTGAGTGGGATGAGCTGACAGCTCGAGCCTAAACAACTTTTACTCTCCCGTCAGTCCCACCCTCTGCCCAAGGACCACTAAGAAGGAAACGGGGTGTGTGGGGGAGGAGAGGTAGCCAGTGAGATGGCAAGAGTTTTGAAAAGGATACCAGAAATAACCTGACCACCAAAGAAATGGCAAAGCTAGCATTCATAAGTCAATAATGCTAGAGGAGGATCCTCTTCATCTAAGCAGAGAGATGAGGCGCGTGCACAGCTGTGCAGAAGAGCCAGCTCCAGCAGAACGAACGACCTTACTCCTTACCTGGATCATAGACTCGGTCAGGACAGCCTCATTCACCTCCAGGATGACATTCTTAATCTCTTGATAGGGCATGCGGAAGGAACCCAAAAAGATTGCTGCCAGAAAATGAGACATAGAGACATGTTCTCAGTCTCTTCCCCCTTCCAACCCACCCTACAAACTCATGCTGGATAATCTCCCTAAGGGGGCTCCTTTAAATCACTTTTAGAAACTCTCTGCCTGTATAGTTAAAATCCAAGTTCCTGAGTCCAGTATGAAAGGTTCCAACCTCCCAGCTTTCTCTTTTAATAATCCCCACACTTATATCACACACCAGCCACACTGTTCCATGTACCACATTCCACAAACACTGGGATTCCTTGCCTTTGCTCACACAGGAAGTCTTTGATGTCCTCTGTCTATATACATCACAGACTTTTACCCCACTCTATTTTAGTTCCCCGCTCCCAGGACTCGATCCTCAAAGCTGCCTTGACCTTAAACTGCCATATCCTGCTCCCTAACACACACGCATCCTATCCTTTCAGCTCTCTCACTTTCTAACCTCCAACATGACTCTTCAACCTTATCGGGACCTCTCTCCAGTCTCCTGACCATTCTGTTTTCTCTGAATGTGTCAGTTCCACTCTGACTTCTCTTTTTCACCTTGACCCTATCATTTGCTCTCTACTCCTGTCACTCCTACTGCTACTGCGAGCTTGCTTCCTGCTCCTTCCAGTCCCTGGTTAATCCAGCCATCTCATTTCCCTACTCTGATACCTGGGCTCATGCAGATCTGTGTCTGTGAATTTCTAGAGCACCAGCGATAGATAGCTGGGGCCTCAGCGTTGCTTAGCAATCCCCTTTTGTGTGTCCCCATTCTGCTCTCTCCCACCCCTCTTGACAGCTCCTCCAAAATATCCCCATTCTGTTCTAAGAAGACTTTGTTCCCCTTGACTGAGGAAAATTGAAGCCACTGATCAAGGTCAAATCACTTGCTCAGCTTTCCTTTACCCTACTTAAAAATTGAGCACTGGGGGCTCTCAGCTAGAGTCAGACAAGAAAAGGCTTGGGTAAAGATTATTTTTGGAAGCACCTAGAAGAAACCTATGCCCAGCACTTTTGTTAGCTTATCAGCATGTACTCATATACATACTCATGTACATGTATATGTACATACATCCCCATGTACTCATCCTTTCCTCATGTTTCAACAGAAGAGGTGGCCTAAGGACCTTTTCCTTCAGCATATATAATCAAGTTTCTCCTATCTTTAAAAAAACCCCTCCTAGGCCGGGCGCAGTGGTTCACGCCTGTTATCCTAGCACTCTGGGAGGCTGAGGCGGGCGGATTGCTCAAGGTCAGGAGTTCGAAACCAACCTGAGCAACAGCGAGACCCCGTCTCTACTAAAAATAGAAAAAAATTAATTGGCCAACTAAAAATACATAGGAAAAAATTATCCAGGCATGGTGGTGCATGCCTATAGTCCCAGCTGCTCGGGAGGCTGAGGCAGAAGGATTGCTTGAACCCAGGAGTTTGAGGTTGCTGTGAGCTAGGCTGACGCCACGGCACTCACTCTAGCCTGGGCAACAGAGTGAGAGTCTGTCTCAAAAAAACACCCAAAAACCCCTCCTGACCCAATGTTCCTTTCTAATTACTGTTTCTCTTTCCTTCACTTTACAGCATTCTAAAAACATAATTGTCTATCACTTCCATAACTCTCATTTATTCTGTCCCCACAAAGCCAATGAAAAGACAGCAACCACTTAAGAGTATATATACTCTAGGTAAGATACCACTGCCACCTCTCACTCACATCCACTAAAAGAGAGACTTCTACCTCCCCCAAAAGAGAGAGAACCTGTTCTTGCTAAATTTTCCTCTTTTCAGTAAATGGTACCACTTTCCATGGAGTAACCTACACCCAAGAAACATCTCCTTTATCCCCTCAGTCAATCATCACATACCATTGATTCTACCTTCTTAATGCCTTCTGCCTTCCTTTTCATTCTCACTACCTTTGTTGCAGGCCCTGACCACTTCTCACCTAGTTTATAGCAATAAAGTAACTCACATCTCTCTGCTTACAGTCTTCCCCAACCTTGGCCATCCAGCTTCAGAATCAATGCCAAAGCAGCCTTCTTAAAAGTTACCTAGGGTCATTTCACTCACTTTCCTGATCAAAGTCACTTCACAATAACTTCCACCGCTTCACCCAGCTGTGTTCAGTTCACAGCTCTGGAACTGCCCAGTGTTATCTCATGCGTCTGCACCTTCATACGTGCTGATCCCTCTTCTGGAACAAGCTAGTCCTTGCCCGTCACTTAATTCCTCCTTAATAGTTCTCCCGACTCAGTTTCAGCAGTCCCGCCTGCAGAATGTCCTTCAGGATTTGCCCCCTCCAGTATTCCCCCCACCTGATTTAGATGCCCCCTTCCCAGTGCTCTCAGAAGCATTCCAGCATACTCTATCACAGCACTTATCCATCTGCGCTATATTATTATTCGCCTTTCCGTCTCTACCAGACACACAGCTCATAAGGACAGGGACTATGTCTTACGCAGCTTTGTATCCTTAGCACATAAGAAGTATTCAATCATTGTTTAATCACCAAATTCCATCTCCCAGACCCAGACCAGCCTATCCCAAACTATTCTCAATTCTGTTCTTGAATTCTGTTTTCCGTATCAGTATCACGCCACCAGAAACAATGTGCTGTGACGTGGACTTTTTTGTATCATTTTCTAAAATAACAATTACTCATGTTTTATGTTCCTAGAGATAACTCTTGGAAAGAAGAACTGACTCACACGACTTAGTCTCATAAAAGGATTTTACCACAGATACTATTTAGTAATATTTGTTGAAAATAATTTAAGATTTTATAGTCAAGAATAACAATGTGCTCCTTCGGCAGCACATATACTAAAATTAGACTGATACAGAGATTAGTATGTAGCCCCTGCACATGGATGACATGCAAATCTGTGAAGTGTTCCATATTAAAAAAAAAATAAAGAATAACGTAAATGTAAAGGCTTACTGCTCTTGTTGTATACCTCTGACTTTACTTACAGGTATGTGTACTTATTAGTTGTGTGACCTCGGGCAAGTCATAATATTTGAATTTTAGTTTGTCATTTGGACAATGGGGACAATAACTGCATCACAAGATTGTGTGGCTGCGTGTGGTGGCTCCTGCCTGCAATCCCAGCACTTTGGGACGATAGCTTGAGGCCAGGAGTTCGAGATCAGCCTGGTAAGATCTACATCTACAAAAAATAAGAAAAATTAGCTGGGTGTGGTAGTGCGTGCCTGTAGTCCTAGCTACTCGGGAGGCTGAGGCAGGAGGATCATTTGAGCCCAGGAGTTCAAGGTTGCATGAGCTATGACTGTGCCACTGCACTCCAGCCTAGGCAACAGAGCGAGACCCTATCTCTAAAAAAATAAATAAAACAGGAAAAAGAAAAGATTGTGAGTAGGTTTTATGGAATATATACTCTTTCATCTCTGGAATACATGCCTAGTATGTGCCTAATAGAGCCCATCACATAGCAGACTCTCCATATTTGTTTAAGAAATATTTAAATCTGCATTACTCAGCATAAAGTAGGTCAATCAACAGTTGAAATAAACAAAAAATTAACTTTCATCCTGATCATCAAATAAGTACTTACCTGCATCAACTTTGCAGAAGAATTTCTGATTTGAAATTTTGCCATCAATCAGAGTTATGAGTATAGGTAGCAAGTTCAGAACAGAACTCTCTGGAGTTACTGATCCTACTCTGAGAAGTACAAGATTTACCTAATTTACTTATATCAGAAAGTAATTTTAGATTTAACCAAAACCAAGCCAGTGCCTGCATTACTTATCAGAAAGTAAGAAAGAAGAAAATGCACAGTGGCTAGAACATTTGTGGTAGAGGGCGGGCGCAGTGTAATCCTAGCACTCTGGGAGGCTGACGGGGGAGGATTGCTTGAGCTCAGGAGTTTGAGACCAGCCTGAGCAACAGCAAGACCAAGACCCTGTCTCTACTAACAAACAGTAAAAATTAGCCAGGTGTGGTGGTGCCTGCTTGTAGTCCCAGCTACTCGGGAGGCTGAGGCAAAGAGGATTGCTTCAGTCTAGCCCAGGACAACACAGTGAGACTCTGTCTCAAAAAAAACAAAAACAAACCAAAAAGAACATCTGTGGCAGTTTTTTTTTTGTTTTGTTTTGTTTTTAAATAGGAAGGGGTGGAGGGTTGTGAGAAGGGGCGCTCAGTTTCCTTGTTTGTTTTCGTTGAGACAGAGTCTCTGCTGTCCTGGGTAGAGCGCAGTGGCATCACTGTAACCTCCAACTCCTGGGTTCTAAGTGATCCTTCTGCCTCAGCCTCTGGGGTAGCTGGGACTACAGGCACATGCCACAACGCTCAGCTGGGTTTTTTCCTTTTTCTTCTTGGTAATCCAGAGTGCTAGGATTACAGGCGTGAGCCACCACACCTAGCCTGTGGTAGATTTTCTATGGATGCAAGAGAAATAGTAAAGACTTTGAAATAAGAAAGTCTGAGGCTCAAATCTCAAAACTGTCTCTTACTAGCTATATAATTAGGCAAATTCTTAAAAGTCTTAGCCTGTTTCCTTGACATAAAACTGGATACTTAATAATCTTGCAGGGCTATTGAAGGGATTAAATGAGATACTGGAAATAAACTATGCAAAGCCTGGCATATAGCAGGAATTCAACAAATGGAAGTTTCATATTAAGGGACCCTAGATTCAAGACAATTAAGTTCTTAAAAGAACCCCTTCACATTTCAAATAGCTGGAATCATAGTTACTTACAGAGATTCTGAGCTGTCTTTGAATCCAACACTTTTAACTCTTTTACTTTCTTCTTTTGCACAGATTTCTTTTCTTCTCCACCTTCCTGATCCTTCTTGGCTAGAAAGAGAAAGATTAGAAAAGCATGATTAAGAGTAAGCCACCTCTGTGCCTTATTGAACTACTACTGTCTGGCCTATTCAGAATGTCCTCTCATCTCCTCTCTATTATAATAGATTCCCTATAGCATTCCTTCAAGGATAACCTGCTTTTTAATCATCCACCTTTCCATTCCCAACCCCGTCCAATTACAATAAATACCTCATTTTCATTTCTTTGACAGTTATCAATAATGCTTTCCTATCTACTTGCAGAGATCAGCAAACTTTCTGTAAAAAATCAG
>CAUYRT010018824.1:0-30869 GCA_963574885.1 Lepilemur ruficaudatus
ACTTGGGTTGTTTCCACGACCTACCAATAGTGAATTGTGCTGCCATAAACAGTCGGGTGCAGATGTCTTTATCACAGAATGTCTTATGCTCTTTTGGGTAGATGCCTAATAATACTATTGCTGGATCAAATGGTATTTCTATTTTTAGCTCTTTTAGAAATCTCCAAATTCTTTTCCACAGAAGTTGCACTAATTTGCAGTCCCACCAGCAGTGTAAGAGTGTTCCTGTTTCTCCGCATCCTCACCAGCATTTTTTGTTTGGGCATCTTTTGATAGAGGCCAATCTCACTGGTGTTAGGTGGTATCTCATTGTGGTTTTGATTTGCATTTCTTTAATGATTAGAGACGTTGAACATTTTTTTCTATGTTTGCTGGCCATTATTCTGTCTTCTTTGGAAAAGTTTCTGTTCATTTCCGTTGCCCATTTATAAATAGGGTTGTTTGACTTATTCTTGTTAATTCTTTTGAGTTCTAGGTAGATTCTTGTTATCAGACCTTTATCAGAAGTGTAGAGAACAAATATTTTCTCCCATTCTGCAGGTTGTCTATTTGCTCTAGTGACAGTTTCTTTGGCTGTGCAGAAGCTTTTTAATTTGGTCAGATCCCTTTTGTTTATTTTTGTTGCTGCATTAATTGCTTTGGGGGTCTTCTTCAAGAATTCTTTGCCTAGGCCGAAGTCTGAAAGGGTCTTCCCAACATCTTCTTCTAGGATTCTTAATGTTTCATGCCTTAGGTTTAGGTCTACATCATATTTTATATAAATATTGTTAATGATCAGAGTTTTTTCTAATGATACTTTTTGTATCATCAACTATAGATAAATTTATATATTTTTAAAATTTAAAATGAAGAATAATCTAAATTTCTTCACTTACTGTCATCATGAATTGAATTATGTGCTAGCTATGGAATAAATAATAATATAAATTATTTAAAAGCACAGGAATAATAGTAGCTGAGGAATTCCCAATTAGCAAAAATTTTCAAAACTACAATTTTGTTAAACCATGGATCAGTAAAGTAGATGCATTTGTGCATATTCATCAGTAAATTAAATGTATTTAAATGTAATGTATTGGAGATCCAATCAAAATAGCATTCTTTATTCTTAGTTAAGGAAGAATCCTTTGCCCCAGGAAAGCCGTGTTGGGAAAACTGGTGGGAATGAAGGCAGTGCAAGGAGATCCCATTTTGTCTCTGAACTATGACAATATTTCTTCTGAAGTTTTGACTCACACATTTTTCTATTTTTTGAGTATCAACATTATTATACATATAAAATTATATGTATAAAATTTTATTTTCTTTTAAATTCTAAATCACAGCAGGAAGCTCTGACTGGGGCGGAGAGAGGGAAGGGCAACATACGTAACCTAAACATTTGTAACCCCATAATATGCAGAAATAAAAAAATACAGATAAAAAATTTAAATTAATTTCTTATTTTAAGTCTCATAGTTCAAGTTTACTAGTATTATCAGTCCTGGTAGTAATAATATTAATAGTAGGATGGTAGCACTATTGATAAAAATATTAATAATAGTAATATCTGGAGATTATTGAGTGATTACTCTGATTGGAACCATGCTAAGCTCTTTGAGTTTATAATCACTTTTTACCCAATTACAATATGGGAGAGCCATTATTATTTAAGTCAGAGCCATGATGTATTTGAAAGGATGCATCTAGAATGAACATTGAGGAGATCTGTGATACCAAAGAAGAGACTCTGCATTGGGCAGATATGGAGGGCTTGGTTAAGGCTACCTGGAAAGAATATTTTGAGACCCAGGAAGATCATGATGATAATGAGTGAGATAACTAGTGTGAATTCATGCATGATCACAAGTCAGTGCACTCAAGGGTTCTTATAAATGGTAGTATGGGCAGTAGTTAAGAGCTTTAATTCAGGAGTCAGACTGCTTTGCTTAAAATTTTGTTTATACCACCCTTTGTAATCACTAGTGTATGAAAAAGAAATTATTTATTTGTACCTTAGTTTCTTCCTATATAAAATGGAGATAATAATAGGGCCTCTTTGAGAGTATAGTTGTAAAGATGGCTTGTGTTCATAGATAATATATATTTGAAATGTTTTTTAAACAGTGCCCAACACATAGTAAACATTGGGTAAGTGCTTAGTACCATTTCCTAGGGCCAAGATTCCTCACTGAAAAGGTTGAAAGTTTTAAATAGGTCTATAGTTTAGATGATTGTCTGTTTTTTTAGCAGTTTATTTGTTTTATTAGTCACATAATTGCTTTTATTTAGACATAGGTAACTAACATTCCTGAACATTTAAGTGCTTCTTATCCAGGTGAAAGACATAAAAATACAATCATTACATTTTGATGCTGCCAGCAAATAAAGGTGAAATGGAAGTGAAATAAATATGTGTCTAGATATTTATAACACATTGTTCTAGCCAGATGTGGATGTGAAATTTTAGAAGCATATATATTACCTAGTATAAGTGATTCTACACAGAGCAGTTGACAGTACTTGTCAAATTATCAGTTGATAATGTGAAAAATGAAGTGTCCATAAGAATAAAGAGGAGGTAGCATAGACGCTCTCTTCAGGCAACAGCACCGGCAGCCTTACTGTGAGCTTTTATGACTCAAAGTGAGTGTGTTTCTAAAGTCTTGCATATGCTTTACACATGAGTGAGTGAAATGTGATATTATAAAGTGGCAGCAGCTTTACATTTCTAGTGCAGCTGTCCAGAATAAACATTTTTAAATATATTTGTGTAGATGCGCTCTTTGGGGAAATGAACCAAATAATTTTCTTTAGCACTCAACCAGATCTACTTCAAATTTCTGAATACTTTCATTAAAATAGATCCACAATATAAGGCATTTAGGGAACTGATTCAGCGATTGTTATGGGCTGGCTTGTGTTTCTCTAAAAATCTGTGTGTTAAAGTCCTAACACTGGTACCTCAGAATGTGATCGTGTTTTGAGTTAGAGTCTTTACAGAGGTAATAAAATTAAAACGAGGTCTTTAGAGTGGGTTCTATTTTGATATAACTAATGTTCTTTTAAGAACAAGAAACCTGCACACATGCACAGAGAGAAAACTATCTGAAGACATGGAGAAGATACACAGTTGTAAGTCAAGGAAAGAGGCCTGAGCAAATCTTTCCCTCGTGATCCTCAGCAGGAATCAACCCTACAGATATCTTGGTGTCTTATTTCATTTGAGCTGCTGTCACAAAATACCTGGGAGTGGATAATTTATAAGCAATATAAACTCATATCTCACAATCTAGAGGCTAGAAGTCCAAGATCAAGGCACTAGCAGTCTCAGTGCCTGGTGAGGGCCCAGTCTTTGCTTCCAAGAGGGCACCTTCTGACTATGTTCTCCAGAGGGGACGAACACTGTGTCCTCACATGACAGAAGGGAAAGAAGGGGTGAAGCCAGTTCCTCAATCCCTTTTATAAAAGCTTTATTCCCATTTTTAGGGCTCTGCTCTCAAGACTTAATCACCTCCTAAGATCCACAACTCTTGAGATTCAACATACGAAATTTGAGGGAAACATTCAGACCATAGAATTATATATCTGAACCAGAAAATTTATGTCCTTCTCACATGCAAAATGCATTTATTCCATCTCAATAACCCCAAAAGTCTCTATTTGTTCTAGCATCAACTCAAAAGTCTGAAGTCCAGAGTCTCATCTAAATGAGAGATGGGTGAGACTCAAAGGAAACAAATCGTCATGAGGCAAATTGCTCTCCAGTTGTGAGCCAGTGAAATCAAGCAAGTTAGGTAATTTCAAAATGCAATGGTGAGACAGGCACAGGGAAGATATTTCCATCTGAATGAGAAAAAAGAAAAAAAGAGAAAGGAGTAACTGGTCCCAAGCAAGTCCAAAATCCAACAAGGCAAATGGCATTAAATCTTGATGCTTGAGAATGATCTTCTTTGAACTCTATGTCCCACCTTACAGAAACTGGGGGTGGGAGTTGGGTCCCCAAGGCTCAAGGGAACCCCAACCCCATAGCTTTATCTGACAGAGCCTACACTGCTGCTCTCATTGGTTGGATTCCAGTGTCTGTAGTTTTCCCAGGCTGGAGTTGCATGTTGGGGCTTCTACAGCTCTGGGGCCTTGGGAGAAGTGCCGCTCCCACAGCTCAACTAGGTATAGCCCTTGTGGGGCCTTTCTGCTGTAGCCCTGACTCAAAAGCTCTGCTGGGCACTGCCACTGTGGGCATTCTTTGTAGTGGCCTTGAACTCAGGGCTCTGCCGGGCACTGCCCTAGTGGGGTCTTCTGTGGCAGTGCCACTCTTTGGCAGTTCTCTGCCTGGACACCAATATTCCCCAAGACATCCTCTCAGGTCTAGATGAAAGTAGCCGTGTCTCCAAAATTTGCATACTCTGTACCCCTGCATAGTTATCACCATGTGATATCATAGTTATCACCATGTGAATGCTCCCTATGTTTATCATTTGAACCTTCCAGAGTGGTGACCTGAGATGCAGCTAGGCTTACTTGTACTATAGCTGTGATTGCCAAAAAGCACTGCACTTTTGGCAGTGCTTTTGGAATGTGGAAAGCAAAACCTTGAGGTGTTCCCGGGTGATGAATCTTGATGTCCCACAGGTATCAGGCACCTTGAAACTGTTCTGCCCTCAAGGTTCTGGCACTCTGGCCCTGTGATTGGAATGTCAGCCTTAAAGATCTCCAAAATGCCTTCGGAGTCATTTTTCTGCTGTCCTTATGAATAGCATCTGGCTTCCTTCTATCTATACTAATCTTATCAAGGATATCGGTTTTTTTCTTTATTTAAGTATAATTTACATACCATGCCTTTACTCCATTTTAAGTGCACAATTAAATGATTATTAGTAAATTTACCAAGTTGTACAGCTATTCACATAAACCAGTTTTAGAGAATTTCCTCCCCCCTATTGAGACCCCTAATTCCCACCCCCAACTACATTTCAAGCATGCCCCTCCCCTCCACAGTGCTCACCACATCTCTCAGATGTGGGTCTACCCCCCAAACCCCAAACCCTAGTGAACACCACCACCATTTGAGCACCATAGTGTTAATCAGTCAGTACCAATTTGATGGCGAGTACATGTGGGGCCCATTCTTCTGTTCTTGTGTCACCTTACTTCGAATAATGGGCTCAAGCTTAATCCAGGAGAGTATAAGCAGTACTAGCTCACTGTCATCTCTTAAAATTGAGTAATATTCCATTGTATACATATACCAAATTTTAATAATCCACTCATGAATTGACGGGCTCTTGGGTTCTTTCCACGACCTAGCAATAGTGAATTGTGCCTTGGTATTCCCTCCTAAACGTACTTTGTTGGTCTTTATAACCTGGTCAGGCTGAGAATTTTCCAAATCTTTACATTCTGTTTCCATTTGATTATAAGTCTCACTTTTAATTTGATTCTCCCTTCCTGCATTTTACCGTATGCAATTAAGGAAAGCTATGCAGTACCCTCATCACTCTGCTTAGATATTTCTTCAACCCAATATCCTGTTAATTCCTTCTAGGTTCTGCCCTTGTGTTAGGACATGGACATGGGCAAAATTCAGCCTAGTTCTTTGCCACTTTGTAACAAAGGATAGCCTGTTTTACAATTTCCAATACCTTGTTTCTAATTTCAAAGATTTCATCAGAATTGCCTTTACCATCTGTATTCCTACAAATATTCTTATCACAACCACTTAAGTAATCTCTAAGAAGATTGTGGCTCTGTCTACAGCTCTCCTTTTATTCTGAGCCATTGCCAGAATAGCCCTTAGTACTGTTCATGGTAATACAAGTGCTTTCTAGCATGCACCTTCAAACTCTCCAAGCCTCTAACCATTGCCTGGGTCCAAAGCTGATTCTACATTTTTAGGTGTTTATTATTGCAACACCTCACTTCTGGTACCAGTTTGCATCTTAATTCATTTCTGTGTGTATAGAAAATATCTTGGACTAGGTCATTTATAACAAAAATTATTTCTCACATTTCTTCTCTGGGAAGTCCAAGGTCAAGGTAACATTAGGTTCGGTGTCTGGAGAAGGCCCTGTCTCTATTTCCAAGATTGCATCTTGTTGCTGCATCTTCATGTGGCGGAGGGGGAAAGGGGAAAAGGGGCTAAGGTAGTGTCCTCCAGCCCTCTTAGAGGACAATTTCCAAAGACCCACCTCTTGGAACCACTACAATGGGGATTATGTTTCAACATCAATTTTGGAAAGAACGCACTCAAATCATACCATTGGTTTAAGACTTTTAGACTCCAGAACTGTGAAAAAATACATTTCTGTTGTTTAAGCCACCAAGTCTGTGATACTTGTTCCAGTAGCCATAGCAAACTAATAAGTCCATATTAAACTTTCACTGACATTTACTTGGCAATTTTCCATCTTGCTCTCCAGTATGAGCTTTTTATATTTCCTTCACAGGAAAAATATAATTTTGGTTTCAACATTTCAATGTATCAACTGTAGTCTTTGAGCTCCACTGGAGGAGACTAACATATAGTATTCAAAAATCAAATTTAATATTTATACCCACTGTCACAGAAGGAGCGAGAAGGAGAGAGTGGGAACAACTTTTTGAATAATAGAATTACCACCTTTTATATTATGTCTTCCCCAAAATTGTGGCTTTTGAAATTTGGAGAAAAACTTTGCATGGAAGTGTTATTTTGGGTACTACACTTGGAAGGGCTGTTCTGAGCCCAACCTTGGGGGGATGGGCTATGGTTTTGCTTCTGATTTCAAAATTTCTTTCTTTAATGATATCCAAATGTCCCATTGAAGATCCCAACTGTGTCTGGTTTGTTTTAAATATAATTATCTTGGGAAGACTCTAACTATGTTGCCTTAGGGCAACTTACGCTTGCAGGAATGGCCCAGATGTAAGATATGATAATAAACAAGCACAGAGCTGATTCCCTTCCCTTAAATAATTCACCAACTAGTTGAGATGATAAACAAGCAAATAATTTATAAGGTATCATGATACATATAATAATAATACCTGCACAGTGTTGTGGTATCACAGAGGTAAATGGAAGGTGAGAGGTTGGAACCGAGAAGTGAGAAGTCATCAATTGCTTCTGGTTTTTGAAACAATAGGGCTATTTGCCACTAGTAAAGCACAGGTGTAGAGGAGACTGCTTGTTTTCTATTGTCTGCCCTTCTAAAGGGGACTTTTTTTTAGCTTGGTTCCAATTCTATGTACACACTTCAGAGAAGTCATGTTTTCCAGGCCCACCAATTGAGGTGGTGTTGGAAGCAACTTATTACATTCCACCTTTATATATGATACAACCCACTATTCTGAAGCATGAGTTTTAATAACATGAATATCAGTGACTAATTAATTAGATATTACAAACTGTACATTTTAAGCTGCAAATGATTTGAATGCCAAATAAAGAAAATTACACTTTGTACATCAAAGAAGTCACAGTAATTCAAAACTCTATCATTGACTCTGTCATTCTTCTGCATTCCTTTGGTCACTGTAAGATGACCTGCAGCAAAAATAGAGTAGGGCAAGACAAGAGTTGATAGACATGTGTTGGCAGATTGAAGAGAAAAGAAGAAAATGGTAAGTGGTAATTTTTTTTTAGTTTTTCCCTCTGTAACGTGGATTATCTCATAATAATGAAATGGCTATTACTGAAAGTATTGAATAAAATCGGTTATTGTATGTCTGCTCTCTTGGTTTCTCATTGAAATAAAAAATAAGATCTCTCTAGATCATAAGAACTTAGCCTTAAGTTACATTACAAAATTGGTCAAAGTTTTAGAATCTTTGACTTTATTGGAAAGGAGCGAGAGCGAGGAGATCCTCCACTGAAATACAAAACTTCTGTATGACCTAGACCTTCTGCGTCACCCAACTACCAGCATGGCTCTCCATGGTGTGATGGGAGGAGGAGGTATGTCCCTCTTATGTGTATCCCACATCATGTGATTCTGTTTTTAATATAAGTCCTGGTGCTCACAAGAGATGGGAGGGCATATTTTTTTCCAGTCAAGACCTGGATTTCAAAAGTGTATTCCATAAGATCACACTGACAATTATTTATTTGTGCTTAAACATTACCTCTATTTTCTAGAGTATTCAGTTTATAAAACATTTGTTTTTGGAAAAGATGTATATTATGCTTTCTCTATAAAATAATCTTTCCAATCTTCAATTTTTGCTTTATAGGTACAGAATATAATTTATAAGAATTCATTTTAATAAAATATTTCATTTACATGCATTTAATAAGCTAATAATTTCCCCAAAGGTTAGAGTTTATTTTATTTAAATTTGTATTTTTCTACCCAAATAGCAACATTAACAACAATAATGATAATATTTAAAAACCCATATTTATAGCTAATTTTGTGCAAGGCTATGTTTTCATTTAAGTTGAGTCTTTATGTCTGTTTCCTACCTATTCTTCAAAGATCTTTTCTTTACTTATTCATAATCTTATTGAAAATTTATTTATTCTAATAAATTTGTGCAGCCTATACATCAGTCTTGGGTGATCTGTCCTCCCAGTACATGTGTGTGTGTTTATGTGTATGTGTGTATGTGTGTGTGTGTGCGTGACTTTACAATTCTGTTACATCATAGTATAAATTAACTGCTAAGTAAATAATCATTATGATTCTCACTCATCATGGTAAGTATAACCTTCAACATTTTAGGATACATTTTTATAATATGTGTCTCACTGTATGGTAAAACTTTAGAGAAGAACTAGAAAAATATACTTGAATTTTTTAAGAGTAGGCACTGCTTTAGGGAACAAACCAGATATTGCTTTCCTGAATTAAAAAAAAGGATAACGTCTCCCTTGTAGGATAATATGCTAGAAAGAGCAGTGGACTGAATGCTAATGACAACTTCTAGTATTCCCTGAAGTGGGGAAAGGAATCAGGGAATATTTCTTCAAGTTACTATTCCTTTATCTCATTATCTGTACAATTAGAGATTTGGAAAGATCTTCTCTAGGGTCTATTCTAATTGCAAACTTTTGTAATTTTAATGGAAAACAATTTAAAAATAAATCAAAGTCTGTTTTTAATAAATATTATTTCAAGTATCATTGAGTATCTTATATGAATAATATTACATAGAAGGATCCCAGAAGACTTTAATAACAAAAAAAGGAAAGAGGAAAATACCACTGTGAGAGAGTAAAACAATTTTTTCTTCTCACTTATTTCTAAAAGTCTTCAGTTCCTATTCCCCATTTGATCTGACTTTATATGGGTCACTATAAATGTCTTTGCTGTATTGTTTTATTATAATTTGTCCAGTATTGTGAAAAATACAACAAATAAATCAATGGATCAAGCAGTTCTATAATATGCATTTTGATAATTCTGAATCTAGCTGCATGTTTAACCACTTCTGACAATGAATGTTGGTAGGATGAAATGACAGGAATTCCAACAATGGCCCTAGAGGTGTTTGATTTGATTTAACTTAGTGATGTACCTTCCCTTAAAGTCATTATTAATACAAGAGAAAAGGCATTCACTCTCTGTACTCTACTCTAACTCAGAGTAATTCATAAGATAGAGTTGCCATTTCTAAAGCACTCAAAATCTGTAGTACTAACAATTTTCTTGAGGGAAGATTAAACTGAAAGTCTCAAAAAATGTGAAAATGTTATAAATCACATATTGTACTACACACACACACACATACAGAGACATGCTCTAAATCTCTGCTGTGAATTAAGAATACACGTGTTATGAAAGAATACATCTCCACATATTGTTTAATTTTTGTGCTAAAATTAAGAAACATATATGTGAACTGTGTGAATTTGCCCTTTAACATCTATGTAGGATAGACTTGGATTTCTTTCATTTACTTGTGAGAAAATTCCACAGCTGTCTCATTTATATGAATTCCAAGAGGTTTATGTTTTTATGTATACTTCTGACTTTAAGATTTTGCTATGAGGAATCCTGGATAGTTATTTTCATATCAATGAGACCTAGGCATTGTACTTCAGGGTCTTCTGAATGCAGAAGGGTAACTGAGATAATTTCTCTGATTTTTATTAAAAACAAGAACACAAACAACTAAGAAACAAAGAAGGAAGGAAGGAAAAGAAGGAAAGGAAAAAAGGAAGGAAAGAAGCAAGGGAGAAAGGAAGGAAGGGAGGAAGGAGAAAAGAGAAGAGAAGAGGAGAGAAGAGAAGGAAGGGAAAGGAAAGGAAAGGAAAGGAAAGGAAAGGAAAGGAAAGGAAAGGAAAGGAAAGGAAAGGAAAGGAAAGGAAAGGAAAGGAAAGGAAAGAAAAATTTAAATAGAATTCTAAGTAAAAGGTTATTGTTAGGCTGATACAAAGGAGAAAACATCTAAAAGTTACTATTTTCAACTTATTTTGATTTCTTCCCAAAGTGATCTACAGATTCATTGCAATCCCAATCTAAATCCTCAAGGTTTTACAGAAAATGACAAGCTGATTCTAAAATTTATATGGAAATACAAAGAACCTAGAATATTCTGAAAAAATAGCAAAGTTGGAGAACTTACACTACCTAATTTTAAGACTTACTATAAAGCCACAGTAATTAAGACAGTGTGATACGGACATTTAAGGATGGACACATAGATTAAAGGAACCAAACAGAGTCTAGAAAAAGAGCCACACAGGTATGTGTCAATTGATTTTTGACAAAGATTCCAAGATAATTCAGTGGGGATGGGGATGAAAAGTCTTTAAACAGATCATGCTGAAACAACTGGATAGCCATATGCAAAAAATAAATCTTAACCCTTACCTCACACCATACACAAAACTAACTTGAAATGGATCATAGATATAAGAGCTAAAACCATAAAACTTCTAGAAGAAAAGCACAGGGGAAAATTGCTATGACTCTGGAATACATAACAATTTCTAGATAGATCAGTGAAAGCATGAAGCATATGTAAGAACTGATAAACTTTACTTCATTAAAATTAAAAAATTTTGCTCCTAAAATAAAAATAATTAAAAAAAAAAAAGATACCACTAAGATAATAAAAAAAAGGCAAGCCACAGACTGGGAGAAAATATTTGCAGAATGTGTATCTGATAAGGACTTATCTAGAATATATACAGAACTCTTACAATTCAATAATAAGAATGCAAACAACTTGATTAAAAATGAGCAAAAGATCTGAATAGACATTACACCAAGATATTTCACCACATGGCCGATAAGCACATGAAAAGATGCTCAACACCATTAATCATTAGGGAAATGAAAATTAAAACCACAATGAGAAGCTACTGCACACCCCCTAGAATGGCTAAAATTAAAAAGTCTGACAATACCAAGTGTTGCCAAGGATGAGCAGCAACTGGAATTCTCATACATCGCTGGTAACAATGTAAAACGGACACCAACGTAGGAAACACTCATCAGTTTCTCATAAAGTTAAAGACACATCCACTTACTCCCAGGCATTTAGGAGTAAATCCTACTCCTAGGTATTTACCCAAGAGAGACGAAAACCTATATCCCCGCAAAGACCTGAACTCAGTGGTTCACAGAAGCTTCATCCCCAACATCCCCACTGGAAACGACCCAATGCCCACCAGCGGCTGAACGGGTAGACACGTTGTGAGCCCACACAGAACGCCTGTCAGTAACGAAAGGAGCAACCACTGGCGCAGGCAACAGCATGGGTCAATCGCCAAGCTCCGTGCTGAGTGGAGGCAGCCAGACTTAAAAGACTAAGCACTCGGTAATTCTACAGATGTGAAATTCTAGAAAAAACAAAACTATGGTGACAGAAAGCAGATCAGTGGTTGCTGTGGGTTGGGAATGGGGGAAGGAACTGATTGCAAAAGGACCTGAGGAACACCGGGGCTGGCATCACGACTGAATGGGGGCCCTGTGAGCATATACACTGGTCAGAACTCATCAAACGGGGTGAATTTTGTTATATGCAAGTCAAACCTTGATAAAGCGTACCTAGAAACAACAACAAAGAAAGGCACACACAGACCAGGGAGAATGAGCAAACGAGACAGTGACAAGGGGGAGGATTCTACACATGTGCGCACACACACGCACTCACACACATGCCCACACACACATACACACAGCTTAGTCCTAAGAGGAAGGAAAGGCTGGGCGCAGTGGCTGATGCCTGTAATCCTAGCAGTTTGGGAGGCTGAGGCAGTAGGATCACTTGAGGCCAGAAGTTCAAGGCTGCAGTGAGCTATGATCGGGCCACTGCACTCCAGCCTGGGCGACAGAGCAAGATCTCCTCTCTTTTTTTAAAAAAAAAAAAAAGCCTATAGAAAAAGGACATAAAGAAAGAAAATACTTTTGTCCAGCTGTACAATGTGTTTGTGTTTTAAGTTAAATGTTATTATAAAGTCAAAAAGTTAAAAAAAATTAAAAGCTTATAAAGTAAAAAAGTTATAGTAAGCTAAGGTTAATTTATTATCGAAGAAAGAAAACCGTATGGTTTTAAATTTACTGTAGCCTACGTTACGTGCACAGCACCGTCCGAGGCCTTCACACCCCCCTGCATGGGCTTGCTCACTCACCCAGGGCAACTACAGTCCTGCAAGCGCCATTCAAGGGACATGCCCTATACAGGTGCACCACTTTTTGTCTTTTACACTGTATTTTTACTGCACCCTTTCTACATTTTGATATGTTTAGCTACACAAATACTCCACGTCGCGTTACAACTGCCTGCAGTACTCAGCTCAGTGACATGCCGTACAGGTGTGTTGCCCAGGAGCAACAGCCTCGCCTGGGCGCGTAGCCGGCTGCGTCGGGTTTGAGAGTGAACTCCATGATGTCCACGCAACCATGACATCGCCTCACGCTTTTCTCAGAACATTCCTCTGTCATTAAGCAACGCGTGATTGTATCTTGAAAGCAAACACAGAGGAACTGAGGAAAAGTCATAGTGAAAGTCGGGGACAGGTAGGGTCAGGCTCTGTTGCTGTAAGAGGAACCCCAACTTAGGAGGCCTCCAAATGCCAGGTGGGTTCATAATGGGGTGCCTGCGGCAGGGGTGACCGGTGGCCCGCTGTGCCAGAGCAGGACACGGGCTTGTCTACTGCAGACACATGTCATTCATGTGCTCTGATACCTGACAGCAACATCCCGAGCAGGTAAACCGAGCTCACTCAGTAGAAGCAGGAAAATGAAAAATGCTTAACCACAGCTATAACCCAGGAAACGCAGACCACAGGCAGAGGGCCCCGCCACCACTCGCGCACTGCCCTGGCCAAAAGGACAAGTCTGGTGACAGCAAGTGTGGGTGAGGATGGAGTGGAACAAGAGCACACCCTCACAGCCTTGGAGAGCACACGTCAGTGGTGCCCTGCGGCAGAGCGCTCCCGGCCCAAACCCTGCCGTCTAGTAACTCTGCTCCCAGGTATGGGTCCACCAGAAACTCCCACCCTTGAACGTCAGGAGAAACTTACACAAATGCTTCTTGCAACATCATGCATGTGTAGCCTCAGAAAAGCGGAAATAATCCAAATGTGCAGATTAGATAAATTACGGCATATTTATATAATAGCACGCTGCACAGCAATCTGAACTGCAACGATTGAACAAGCGAACGACAGAAAATACATCCTCTGTGACCCCCTCACTGTAACAGGCAAAAGGAAGCCACACACTGTTCTGACAACAAACAGAGATGGCAAAATTATGAAGAAAAGGAAGGAGACAACTGTCTCCAAAGTTAGACTGGCAGCTAATTTCCAGGTAGAAGGGGGTGTTGGGAAGGGCTGTGACTTCCAGAGTGTTCTATGTCTTAACCTGGGTGGTGGTTACCTGAGCATTCACTGTATTGTCTTTTCAACTTCTCTGTGTTTTTCCAGAATTAAAAAAAAGCGGACTCCAAAGGCTTCCACCACTATCCAGCCCTTCTCAAGGAAAAGGTGGAAAGCGAAGGAAGAGCCCAGAGCAAAAGCGTGCCGGCGAATCTCCGACCTCCTCAGCGTGACCTCAGCCGCCGGTCAGGGTCAACACCTACTGTGCCAAGGCGTGCGAGGGCGCAGACCTGGACAGGACAGGATGAGAAGGGTCCTCACCTCTGCCCTTTCCCTCCCAAAGCCAACACCCCAGGGTCTAATCAAGAGAAAGACACCAGACAAACCCCAGTGGGGACATCCGACAACACACCCGGCCAGTCCTCCAAGCTGCCAGGTCACCGAAGACAAGGAGAGTCTGAAACACAGTCATGAGGAGCCTAAGGAAACATGATGACTGTGTCATGTGGGATCCTGAGGAGATCCTGGGACAGAAAAGGCGCATCAGGGGAAAATGGGGAAACCCTTACAGCTCTGGCTAAGAGCAACACACAGGCCAGGCGCAGTGGCTCCTGCCGGTAGTCCCAGCACTCTGGGAGGCTGAGGCAGGAGGACTGCTTGAGCCCAGGAGTTTGAGGTTGCTATGAGCTATGACACCACTGCACTCTAGCCCTAGAGACAGAAAGATACTATCTCAAAAAAATAAAAAAAAAGGCTGGGCGCGGTGGCTTGTGCCTGTAATCCTAGCACTCTGGGAGGCTGAGGCAGGAGGATTGCTTGAGCCCAGGAGTTTGAGGTTGCTATGAGCTACGACACCACTGCATTCTAGCCCTAGAGACAGAAAAATACTATCTCAAAAAAATAAAAAAAAGGCTGGGCACGGTGGCTCGTGCCTGTAATCCTAGCACTCTGGGAGGCCGAGGCGGGCAGATCACTCAAGGTCAGGCGTTCGAAACCAGCCTGAGCAAGAGCAAGACCGCGTCTCTACTAAAAATAGAAAGAAATTAATTGGCCAACTAAAAATATATAGAAAAAATTAGCTGGGCATGGTGGCACATGCCTGTAAGTCCCAGCTACTTGGGAGGCTGAGGCAGAAGGATTGCTTGAGCCCAGGAGTTTGAGGTTGCTGTGAGCTAGGCTGACGCCACGGCACTCTAGCCTGGGCAACAGAGTGAGACTCTGTCTCAAAAAAAAAAAAAAAAAAAGAAAAAGAAAAAAACACATTAATCCTGGTTCATTAACTGTAGCCAACATAACATACTAATCTAACATAAGACTTTAATCATAAAGGAACCTGGGTGTTGGAGTATATGGCAACTCTTTGTACTGCCTTTAAATTTTAAATCTGCTTAAAAATAAAATAAATAAAGTTGAAGTACAGATATTTCCAACACAGGCAGAGATCACTTGCTGACAGCCAACTCGCCATGTAAGATTTTGAAAGGAATCTCCTGGGGTTTACGACAGATATGTATGCAAAATATTTGACATCAAAAGAAAAAGAGAGTTTTGTCATTGGAATGATACCATTGTAAGATTCTTACATTATAAATGAAGTGGTAAATATCAAATCAAGCTAGACAGTGATAAAGTAAGGCCACGTATTTTATTTCCTAAAGAATCCCCTAAAAATAACAAAAAGCACAAGAAGCTAAAATGTCAGTAGGGGAGAGAGAATGGCACAATACCTGAGCCCCACAAAAGCCCTACCTTTAGTAAAACTTTACATAAGAATGTATCAACATCGGTTAATTAGTTATAACAACGGACCACCCATGTCAGGTGTTAGGGGAAACTGAGTGCCAGGGGTATATCAGAACTCTTTGTACTATCTGCTCAAATTTTCTGGAAATCTAGAACTGTTTTTTTTACAAAAAAAGAAGACAAAAGCAAACAAAAATCCTTTTCATAACACAAACATTCCCAGGAAGTAGTGGCACATGAGGACAAGCCTCTCTGCTCAGGGACCACAAGTAACTTCCCCACTGCCCCTGACCCCAACACATCCATCCTCATTCACTCCAAGGGCCCCAGGCTGTAAATGGCAGGGAAGTGCAGGAGGCCCCTTCGCACATCCCAGCCCTGTGCCTCTGGTCCTACCACAGGCCAGCTCCGGGAGAGGCGAAGGAAAGAAACCCATGCCCCACCCAATCCTGGTGAACAGCTTGCAAGCCACCAAGGTGGCTCAGCCCAGACTCTGATTCTTTCCCCAAGAGGGAATACATAGGGCTGAGACCCCACAAAGCCTTCCTCTAACACGGCGATCAGCAATCACCCACTTGCTCACGCACGCACTCACCCATCTGGCATGGCCTTAGGAACGAGCCGGCGTTCCAGAAAGGGATGCTCAGAGCCAGGCCTGTGCCAGCCCCGCGGTTACGCCGAGACCCTGGGGTGGAAGGTCCCCAGGCAGCTGTCTCTGGAACACAAAGTCTCCAGGGCCACTGCCTCACGAAACCCCTTTGCCTTTCTAACTCTTTGACCTTAAGATTCTCATAACAGCAACAAGTGCTGCTTCGTCTATGTTACGAAGGGGAAGCACAGTTTAAAAACGTGAAATGAGGACATTAAAAATATGTTTAGCGATGTTAACAACTGCACTCACCCAATCTTACATGGACATGTGCTAAAACGTTACTAGCAGTTATCTTCGGATGATGCGTGATTTTAATTTTCTTTTCTCCTTACCTATGTTTTCCAAATTTTCTATAATGAATGAGTGTGATTTTAGCAGTAAATTAAAACCAGAGCCCTCCTAACAGTAAAGACAGCACGTCAGTGGGAGCCTAGAGACGTAACCACAAGGCAGGTGCCGTCTCCTCTGCGAGCGCTGGATTGCCACACGCCTAGACACGAGAGGCGGTACCTGGATCGTGATGGTGCCTTTCTCAGAGTCGGTCTGCAAGTGAATCTCCATTTCTGGCAGCGTCTGGCCGTCAGACAACAGCTTATGACGCAGTTTTTCCAAAGCATCGCTGGCATTGGAGATCAGCTCGCGTATGAACACCTGCAGGAACAGAAGGGAGAGGCATGGAGGACAAAGGAGCCTGACTCTGCATTTGCGACAATTGTTAAAAGCCCAAGAATTGCCATGGAACACCTAGTTCTCTAAACATAATGATTTTCTGGTTCCTCTGGGCAGGTCACGGGGTTAACTAATGGTCTATCACTTCTCCCCACAGGGCTTTACCTAGCAAGCTGCTACTTTTTCCTTGCAGGATGTTCCATCAAGCCTCAAGTTGTATCCATTTGTAACTCAAACTTTAACAAGAACCCCTGGGGGACCCCTCCTTTCTCAACTCTTGCACAGGGTTAACAACACACACGGGACATCTGCTTCTCCCACTGTTTCTCCTACTCTGCGGAAACAGACTTACTGGCTTCGCTTCACCTATTAGGGACCAGCCAACACCAGACCCACCACATCTCGGAGAAAAAAGGGCCACAGGGCTCAACCCCAACTGTCCTCCCAGGACCTGAAAAGTACCCTGACCTCAAACAGAGCTTCTATTTAAAGAGAGTGATGGCACCCAGGTGAGAGTAAGTGGGTGACCTTCCCAACGGAAGGCGCTGGGATCCGGGAAGATAGCACGTAACAGTACAACACCTGGAAATATTTCCTGAAAAGTCTCTCTGAACTCTGTAATGTTGTGATTTACACTTCTTTAGAATTCTTTTTTGCATTCTAGCAATAATCAGCATGTAAATGACAATGGTCTGATTGTTCTCCAGCTCCTATCACCTCTGAGTTTTAATTGCCTCAGAAAGCTCTGTGTAATTCCTCCCTGCTCTACACACACAGGACCAGGGAACCTTCTTCCTCCAGCCACCGGCGCCCCCAACTAGACCTGCAAGTGGTCACATAAGACAAGGGGGAAAACACAGGTGCCTCAGGTACTTCGATAGCTCTGTAGAAATGGATCTCAGCGGAGCCCCACGCCAGTATTTGGGGACTTCTGCAATTATTGGCAAAATTCATTTAATTCCCAGAGTCCATCTGGCCCAAAGAATCATCTGGATACACTTATATCCACAAAATCCAAAACAGATTTTAGTAGAAAATACTCCCACTGGACACTTAAGATGGGGACCTGTCCAAAGTCTCATGCATTCTCACAACTAATATACTGTCTGAATGGCATAAAATTAGTTTTGCCAAAAGAAACCCTGCTAGCCCTGGCAGGTAGCGTACCTCTTTCTCTGAGTATAAGGAACGGGCAACAATGTCCAAGAGCTTCTTTGTCTCAGCCTGGAACTCGTGTTTGGAAACGGAACCTAGTAATGAATCACAGACGCGGCCAATAAAATTCAGTTTCTATTTCTGTGGAAGAACATGCTACGTAACATTCAAAAGAATGTTTAAGGTTATGTGTTTTAAACATTTTTTAAAAGAATGAACAAAAAGAACAAAGGGGACAGAAACGATCTCTCTCAGGTAAGGAGTTCTCGGGGGCTCAAACAAATTGAGCGGCTCCTCTCTCCACAGAAAGGGGCGCACGTGGAGCGATCGCTCCCCCCCGCTGAGGCCAGACGCACCTCGGGTTGCCGCTGGGGACCCTGGAGGTGGACTCCCCTCAGCACTCGGGCACGAGAGTGGGTGGGCTCTCACTAGACCCTGGATTGTGTTCTTCAAAAAAGGGCTTTCCACGTTAATTATTCAAAAAGCGAAATAACAAGAAAACCTCGTTTCTCTTAACTCAACTTCAAAGATTCTGTGCTTGTCGCCTCACTTAAAAGGCAGAAACGGAACCACTTCAGGGACGGGCTCTGGAGGCTGCTCTTCTGTCCTCCCAGGGGAAGCAGGAAGACTGGAGGATGCGGTGCCGCACGAGCTAGGCCAGCACGGAGCTTGCGTCCAGCCTCCTGATTGTTAGCAGATGTGCGGTGAATCACCAGAGAAGGTGCCACATGGCGAATTCACGGGCGACCACCAGAGGGGGCAGCACACCCGGGGACAAAGCGGGAGGCCCTCGCCGGGACAGAAACGGAGGATACGTGACTCAGGGCAACGCTCCCTGCGACCAGGATCTTCCAGCTCCATCAGTCAACACCTCCGCCTCAAAAAACTTCCCCTTCCGAGCCAGCAATGAACCAAGGCAGACGTCCCAGACCCCCTGTGGCCAAACACACTACCCTGCACGGTCTCGGTGCTGCTTATGATGGAATGCAGGGCCTCCGCCTTGTCCTCCGCCGCCTGCGTGCTGTACGGCTGCGTGGCGTGAGCGCACGAGGCCAAGCTTCGCCTAGGGCTCCCGAACTGGACTGTGGTCCTCCGAGGACACAGAACCGGTTTTCCTGAAAGGACAAACATGCGGAAAGAATGAGCATTAGAAAGACGTCGGACACAGAACACCACACTCTCTTTACAACTAGTCGGTCCAGCTGTGCGGATTCCTCTACTTCAGGCTGCTGCTTAAAAGAGAAATGACAAGTGACTGAACGTCACACAGCTGCTGCTGTGTCGGGGTGCGGTTTTGGCAACCTGCCGTCACACGGGTCATGTCATCGTAAGATGCTCATTGGAACCTCAGGGGCAAAGCGGCAGGGGTGGGCAGGTGCCTTCTGACGCCACGTCCCGCATCCGCCCCCAGGTGAGATCAGGGAGCACCAGGCCAGGGCACGGGTGCTGGTCAGATGCTCATTACATGACAGTTTCAAGGACACACGGTCTGCCAGGACATCTAGACCTAAAGGAACCGCATCTGCCTGTTAGGTGCTATTCTTCCTTGCAAATTTGTAACACACAGGAAAGTGATGTAGACCATCCAGAAACAGGCTGAAGGTTTTAAAAATTAACATTAGCAATGTCCACATTCCTACAAGACATAAAAATTTGCCTATTCTTAAGGCTTATTCCTGGATTTATAAACAACAAGAACCTAGCCTTTACCTTCGTGCAAAATACCTTAAAAACATCTACACTAATTCAGAAAATATTCAGTTTTCAAACAGTATAAATATTGAATCCTCTAGGCCTCCCTAACTGCACTGTTCACTTTATCCATACAGTTAACAAAAAAAAAAGAAAAGCTGGGACATTTCTTCTGGAATTAGATGCTTGGTATCAGAGGATTTCATCAAGAGTCTACACTAGGCCAAGGTGCTGAAGTCCCTGTGCCCCCACCCAGCGTCCCAGCCCAGGCAGAGCAGCCCTTGGAGCATGGGAGGGAAGTGTCTCAGCGCCACCCATCCACCAGCAGAACCCAGTGGCCATGCTGCCTCGCTGCTCCCAGGGACAGCACCGAGTACACGTTCAGAGACGAGAGAAGCTGTGGACCCTCTCCTTACAGTACCGCAGGACTTCAGAAAGGAAATCGGTAAGGACTGGGATAAAGATGTTCGTGGGGGTAAGACCAGAGTTCGGTCTCCAGGATGGGATCTGGATTCAAGTTCTCCATGGAGCATGACTCCAGGACAACAAACATGAGCATAAGCGTATGAACCACCTGTTCTAAACAGGACTCTCAGGAGGAGGGGAGAGTGGACTGACTAATGGCCAGCATACACTTTTTATTTCATCTTCTATGCATAAATATTTTAATCAAGAACACATCTTAGAAGCCAGGCATGGTGGCTCACACCTGTAACTCTAGCACACTGGGAGGCCGAGGCAGGAGGATCACTTGAGCCCAGGAGCTTGAAGTTGCTGTAAGCTAGGCAGATGCCACAGCACTCTAGCCTGGGCAACAGAGTGAGACTCTGTCTCAAAAAAAAAAAAAAAGAAAAAAGAACACATCTTACAGACTCTTCCATATTAGTACATATACAACTGCTTATTCTTTTTAATGAACACACAGTATTCCAGGGTAATGGGTAAGTACTTAGTTAATGCCCAAGGATTAGAGGTTCAAACTATTTTTAGTCTTTTATTATTAAAAATAAAACTACTAGGTGGGCGCAGTGGCTCAGGCCTATAGTCCCAGCACTGTGGGAGGCCGAGGCAGGAGGATCACTTGAGCCCAGGAGTTTGAGGCTGCAGTGAGCTATGATGACGCCACTGCACTCTAGCCTAGGTGACAGAGCGAGACCATGTCTCAAAAATAATAATACTGCTCCTAAGTGCTAAAGAGTTATCTATTGTATGCTATCCTTCAGGGAAAAGAAGGGGATAAGGGAAAATATCCATGTTTCTGCTCATTTGTGCAAAAGAAACAAAGGAAGGAAAACCCAGAAACTAAGGAGACTGTGCATTCCTTTCCTAGGGCAGCTGGAACAAAGAACCACTAACTGGGTGACTTGAAACAACAGAAAGTTCTGGAGGCCAGAGGTCCATAATCAAGGTGCAGACAGGGTTGGTTCTCCTTGAGGTTACCAGCGAGGATCCGTTCTAGCCTCTCTCCGGCTTCTGTAGCCTCAGGCACTGCTTGGCCTGTGTGCCTTCACTACATAACATCTTCCCTCTCTGCAGGTCTGTGTTCAAATTTCCCCATTTTATAAAGACACAGTCACGCTGGCATAGGGATCACCCTAATGATCTCATCTTAACTTGATCATCTACCAAGACCTCATTTCCAAATAAGGTCACATTCACAGGTAGTGGAATTGGGACTTCATCTTTTGGGGGGACACAATTCAAACCCCCACAGGTGTGTGTCAACAGAATGGAAAGAACAAGGATACGGGACGGGGTAGCAGAGCTGAGAGGAACATGACATTTTTAAGTGTGTGTGTATATATATATATATATTTTTTTTTTTTTTTTTTTTTTTTGGTGACACAGAGTCTTGCTCTGTTGCCCAGGCTAGAGTGCCGTGGTGTCAGCCTAGCTCACAGCAACCTCAACTCCTGAGCTCAAGCGATCCTCCTGCCTCAGCCTCCTGAGTAGCTGGGACTACAGGCGCGAGCCATCATGCCCAGATAATTTTTTCTATTTTTAGTAGAGACGGGGTCTCACTCTTGCTCAGGCTGCTCTCAAACTCCTGACCTCAAGCAATCCTCCTGCCTCGCCCTCTCAGAGTACTGGGATTACAGGCGTGGGCCACCTCGCCTGGCTAAAAAATGGTGTTTGACTGTATATTGTAAAACTAACTTCAAAGGACAGTACACAGTTATTGTACTCGAGTTAGTAAACATGCTCATCATATGGGTTAGCAAGTCTGAAGCTGCTCTGTGTATATACTAAGATCAAACAAATACGGTGGCCAATGAATGAAGCTGCTTGCTGGTGGAGAAAGGAGCTGCAAATAAGAGGGAGTAGGGGTGTGGCCACGTGACCCTCTGCACAGGTACAGACCGGCTACAGAAACTACCACGGAAGCGTGGACGTGAGCACACAAGCGCACACACACGTCCCAGCTCTGTCTGCTGACAGCGCCAAGGAGTGACGAGCCTCAGAAGCAATGAGTATTCTGAGGCCATGGGGAGTGACCGTCCAAGAACCATCTCAGCTTTAGTACTTGAAAGTCCCACGTCCCAGGGAACACCTGAGTCCTGGCAAACTGGGAAGGCTGGTCACCCTGCCTGGCAACCAGATCTTGGCTTGTGAATACCATTCTCCAACAAAAGGAACCAGAGCTCTCTGGAGAACACACAAAATGAGCCAGGAACACCCTGCAGTGCCAGAAAGTGACAAAGGACTCACAAAGGACAGGGGTGCATCCGGAGGACACAGGCTCCAACTCCAAGGGGCTCTAAGGGCAGAATCCAGGACAATCTGAGCAACAAAATGAATAGTAACAGTAATGGACTATAAATTGTCACCCAGCAAATAAATATTAGCCCATATGTAAACACGGGAGAAGCGGCACCTCTTTTTTACAGAATTGCAATGAATGGGTGTACGGGGAATGACGGAAAACAGAAAAATCGCCATCAGGCAAACACCGCAGGAATGATTGTGGCAGGTACAAATTCCTGACGGACGTTTACCAGAAACAGACTATTTGCATCATCTTGAAGTATCTCCCTCAAAATACTTACTGGTTTTAAAGAAAAAAAGCAGTGACTTTCCCATGGACGAAGAGGCAGGCACACATTAAGCAAACAGTCGCCGGGCAGCTCCTGACGCTGCGAGAGGAAGAGCCTCGCACTGCTGCCCTCCTGCCAAACCCGCGCCTCTGCCTCATCACAGGGAATACCAAACCCACACTGAGCAGCATCCTGTAAAATAACTGGCCAGCGCTCTTCAAAAGGGTCCTGAAAGACGAACACAGACTGAGGAGGGAGGAGACCTGACCATGGTGTTAACACCAGGGGACATCCGGGAGCCCTCTGGACTATTTCTGTGACATCTCTGTCAGTAAACAATTATTTCAAGATTAAACGTTTCAAATAAAAAGTAGTACTCTGAGGAACATTCTTGTGCATGCGCCACTTCATTTATGCACACACATACATCTAGAAGTGGACTTGCCAGGCCCAAGTTTACGTATTTTAAATTGTGGCAGATGCTAAATTTCCCTCCACGGAGACTGTGTCGCCTCACGCTCCCACCAGCCACGCGCTAGAGAACGTGTCGCCCCAAGATGGTGTGGCGATGAAATGCTTGGCTCTTGGCCTACTGGTCAGGTAAAACTTTGACTACAGTTTCCATTTACATTTCTCTTACTATGAGCAAGATTGAGCACTTTTCCATATTTTAAAATAGTTCTTATTTCCCGCTTGTTAATGGACTGTTGATATACTCTGATGATTTTTTTTTACTACATTTTAAATCTTTTTCTTATTTATTTGTTAGAGCTTTGTATATATTAAGGATATAGTCTTTTGTTATTTAAGGCCTTCTCTATTCCAAGATTAAACACCATTTCCCCATGTTTTATTTTTTCTAGTCCTTTTGGTTTTTTTTTTCCCCCATTTAGTACTCAGAATACTTTTGAAAAGTTTTAATATGTTGTTTATAATGGAAGTACACATAATACCTCACAGGTGGGAAAAGGGAAGAAAAAAAGTAATCCATATTTCCAACCAGGATTTCAAGACTTTTGCATCATAATTCCAAGATTACATTAATTGACAGCACTATTAAAAGCAGATTTGATTTGATTGAACGTTCTACAATGATTGTAAGAATAAACCAATAGCAGAATAAATCTGCCTAAACCAAATACCAAATACACTACCTGCAGTGTCTCTCTCCATGTTTCCCTACACACTAAAGGAAAAACCACAAACATCACTGTCAAGCTACAAGATCTTATTTTTTTTTTTTTTTTTGAGACAGAGTCTCACTCTGTTGCGTGGGCTAGAGTGCTGTGGTGTCAACCTAGCTCACAGCAACCTCAAACTCCTGGGCTCAAGAGATCCTCCTGCCTCAGCCTCCCAGGTAGCTGGGACTACAGACGTGCACCGCCATGCCCGGCTAATTTTTTCTATATATTTTTAGTTGGTCAATTAATTTCTTTCTGTTTTTAGTAGAGACGGGGTCTCACTCTTGCTCAGGCTGGATTCAAACTCCTGACCTTGAGTGATCCTCCTGCCTCGGCCTCCCAGAGTGCTAGGATTACAGGTGTGAGCCACCGCACCTGGACTACAAGATCTAAATGTTAAACTATCGGGTGGTTTGGGGGTCACACGAAATGGGAAGCACTGACAGTTTGAATGTGACCACACACACACACACACACACACACACACACACACACTCTAGCAGTGCTCATGCTGCTCCTCCAACCTGCAAACACACCCTTTCTTTCCATCGGAATTGCTCCAGGACCCTCTTGGCACCCTCTCTTCTAAGGGCCTCCCTGTCCCCTGTGGTTCACAACAATCGCTCCCTCCTATGAATTCATAGCACTTATTTCTACGCTGTTCTCTGCCGTTCATTTAAAACTGCAGTTATATGCCAGCTTACGGTATTTCTTACACCATTAATTTTATTTATAATTTATCTCACCCAGTTAGGGCAAAGACAAGCTTATATTTCTTAGTATCAAACTCTTTGAAGGCAAGAAAATCCTTATTTCTTGGTAAGCCAAAGCATCTAATATAAAAGCAGCTTGTTTCACAAACATAAAACATTTCATAAATATAAACATCACTATGCTCAAGGAGCAGCATGTTCAGATAGCCAATAGGCGGTGTCAGTGGTCCTAAAGGGTCATTTTAAACTAGTTGTCAAGAATTAAAAAAGCAACTGCCTACAGGGGTTGGCCAAGTAAGGCAAATGAGTAAAACCACACTGGGTATGCTCTTTTGCTTTTTAAAAAATCACCCATCTTTCCTATAAATCAGTCACAGTTCTTACTGTGGCTTTGTGTCATAATGGTATCTTAAGTTATGCACTTTAGATACAGACAGGCTTAGTATTTCCAGCTGTAAGAAATACGTTGATTATTTTTCTGGAATTGCATGTTCCAATCAGACAATCTCCAATTTCACCACGTGTGATGCAGAGGAGAACTATTTCACATGTAGGTTTCACTCTGCCCCACAGAGTGCTGCTTCCTGCACAGCCAAGTTGTACCCCCTACAGGCAACAACCACCAACCTGGAAACATCAACAAAGTAAGAGTATGGAGGCTGGAGAATCAGCAAAAGCAGGTAGATTCTGGAAGACAGCAGACACTTGGAAGGAGGGAACAGCACAAAACGAGGGCCGGTTGTAATCACCTCAACAGAGTGGCTGAGCAAGAGGAAATGTACACCATGTATACTTTCTCTGGCCCAAAGAACCAGTGGATGGAAAGTGAGGGGAAATCTCTGAAATGAAAGTCAGAGAAAGGGAGCCCCAGATTCTGCAAATAAATTTTCTCAGGTCTCTGACTAATCCCCTTAACTGTGCATATATGGGGCTAAGTATTAAAAAATTGAACTGTTGCCTAAAGAAAGCATTTGCAGTTTGAGTCCAGCCAAGTTAATATCCCACTTTAGTACAACAACTTTTCAGAGGAATACAACAAAGTCCAGAGACTCCACAAAATAGCATCCACAATGTCCAAGACACAATAAAAAATTACTTGACATAAAGAGAAATGAAAAAACATGACCCCTGCTCAAGAGAAGAGTCCATTAATGGAGACCAATCCCAAGATCCAGATGTTGAAATCAAAAAGACAAATATTTTGCCTGACACCTGTCCCAGCTACTCGGGAGGCTTAGGCAGGAGGATAGCTTGAGCCCAGGAGTGTGAGGTTGCTGTGAGCTAGGCTGACGCCACGGCACTCTAGCCCAGGCAACAGAGCGAGACTGTCTCAAGGGGGAAAAAAAAAAAAAGACAAGAAAGGAAGAACAGAGGGGGAAAAAATCAGAAAGGACAAATAAAAGACAAATAATAAAGTGGTAGAGATAAATCCAACTACATCAATATTTACATCTTATGTTAATGGACTGAGCACTCCATTTATAAGGCAAAAATTATCCAAATTGATAAAGCAAGACCTAATTATATGCTGTCTACAAGACATTCACTTTAAATATAAAGACACAGATATGCCGGAAGTAAATGGATGGAAAAAGATAATACCATACAAATAGTAAGCTTAAGGTGGCTGGAGTGGCTATATAAACATCAGGTAAAATAGACTTCAAAACAAAAAGTGTTACTAGAGAAAAAGGAGGATATTTCAGAATGATAAAGGCACAATTCTTCAGAAAAATTTAATCGCAAATGTGTCTGCCTAATAACAGAGCTTCAAAATAGTAATATATAAAGTTAAAATTGAAAGAATTAGAAGAAAAAATAATTCCACAATTACAGTTGGAGATTTTAACACCCCTCTCTCAACATTTGATAGAACCAAACCAAATCAAAAACTATTTCATAAATCAAGACACAGATCATCTGAGCTACAGCACAAAGCATTTCAATTTAATGGATATTTATAGAATACTATACCCCAACAATTGCAGAATGCAGTTCTTCTGGAAAAGAATGCATTCTTTTCAATGGCACATGGTATATTCACTAAGACAGACCCATAAAACTAGTCTCAGTAAATGTAAAAGGACTACATACAGAGAAAGCTCTCTCAGTGCAACACGATTAAATTAAAATCAATAACAAGATATCTAGGGCCGGACGTGGTGGCTCACGCCTGTAATCCTAGCACTCTGAGAGGCCGAGGTGGGCGGATCGCTCAAGGTCAGGAGTTCGAAACCAGCCTGAGCAAGAGCAAGACCCCATCTCTACTAAAAATAGAAAGAAATGAAGAAGGATCGCTTGAGCCCAGGAGTGTGAGGTTGCTGTGAGCTAAGCTGACGCCATGGCACTCACTCTAGCCGGGGCAACAAAGTAAGACTCTGTCCCAAAAAAGAAAAAAAAAAAAAAAAAAAAAAGAAAGAAGCCTAAAATCCGTTTCACTTTAGAAAAAGAAGTACAGGCCAGGCACAGTGGCTCATGCCTATAATCCTGGCACTTTGGGAGGCCAAGGCAGAAGGATCACTCGAGCCCAGAAGTTCATTGCAGTGAGCTATAATCCAGCCAGAGCACTCCAGCCTGGGTGACAGAGTGAAACCCTGTCTCTGGGGGGAAAAAAAAAAGGAAAAAGGAAAAGTACAAAGACAACTCAAATAACATAGAAAGGATGAACTAACAGAGAGCAGAAATTAATGAAATAGAAAGCAAACAATGGAGAAAGTTAACAAAGCCAAAGTTGATTCTTTAAAAAGATGAACAAAATTGAAAAACTTCTAGCTAGACCTGTCAAGATGAAAAGCAAGAACACCAATTGCCAGTATCAGGAATGAAGGCGGGTCACCATTATAAATCCCACACACATTATGAACAGATTTATGCCAAGATATTTGACAACATAGATGAAATGGAAAAATTCCTTGGAAAAAATATGAAATTTATCCAAAGTGACAGAACATGAAACAGAAGATCTGAATCGTTTTATATCTAATAAAGTGAATTTAAAAAAATATTTTCATGAATAAAGTTCTAGGCCCAGATTTTTTACTAGTGAATTCTATCAAATATATGAAAAAGAAGTAACACCAATCTCACACAAATATTTTCAGAAAATAGAAAAAGAAGAAATACTTCCCCACAAGTTTTATGACAGCATAACCTAATATCAAAACCTGACAAAGACATTACACATATACAGTAAAAATAATAGACCAATATCCCTCATGAACATACAGAGATTCTTAGTAAAATACCAGCACATCAAATGCAGCAATACATAAAAATGATAATACATCATGACCAAGCAGAGGATGCAAGGCTGGTTTAACACTACACAATCAATCGGTATGATTTACTATACAAAACAGTAACAGTGGGCCGGGCGCGGTGGCTCACACTTGTAATCCTAGCACTCTGGGAGGCCGAGGCGGGCGGATTGCTCAAGGTCAGGAGTTCGAAACCAGCCTGAGCAAGAGCAAGACCCCGTCTCTACCATAAATAGAAAGAAATTAATTGGCCAACTAAAAATATATAGAAAAAATTATCCAAGCATGGTGGCACATGCCTGTAGTCCCAGCTACTCAGGAGGCTAAGGCAGAAGGATCGCTTGAGCCCAGGAGTGTGAGGTTGCTGTGTGCTAGGCTAATGCCACAGCACTCACTGTAGCCCGGGCAGCAGAGTGAGACTGTCTCAAAAAAAAAAAAAAAAAAACAGTAACAGTGACAGAGATGGCACTATCCGGGCTCAGAATCAAGAACCAATCATGAGCCGGGCGCGGTGGCTCACACCTGTAATCCTAGCACTCTGGGAGGCTGAGGCGGGCGGATCGCTCAAGGTCAGGAGTTCAAAACCAGCCTGAGCAAGAGTGAGACCCCGTCTCTACTATAAATAGAAAGAAATTAATTGGCCAACTAAAGATATATATAGAAAAAATCAGCCGGGCATGGCGGCGCATGCCTGTAGTCCCAGCTACTCGGGAGGCTGAGGCAGAAGGATTGCTTGAGCCCAGGAGTTTGAGGTTGCTGTGAACTAAGCTGACGCCACGGCACTCACTCTAGCCCAGGCAACAGAGTGAGACTCTGTCTCAAAAAAAAAAAAAAAAAAAAAAGAATAGACAGATCTCTCCCTCTCTTCACCATGTGAGACACAGTGAGAAGGTGGCTTGAGGACCTCACCAGAAACCAACCTCGAGCAGGACGTTGATCTGGGACTTCTAGCCTGTAGAACTGTGAGAAAACAAATTTCTATTTTTTATGCTAGCCAGTCTATAGTATTTTGTTATGGCAACCCAAGCAGACTAAGACAGATTTTGGTATTATAAAGTAACAACTACTTAAAAATGTGCGAGTAGCTTTGGAACTTCATAATGGGTAGAGGCTGGAGGAGTTTTGAGGTGCATGCTAGAAAAAGCCTAGATTGCCACAAAGGGACGGTTGGTAGAAATATGGACGTTAAAGGCAATTTTGGTGAGGGCTTAGGAAGAAAAAATGAGAGCTGGAGAGAAAGCCACCAACTTCTTAAGAGAGACACAAATAGTCATGAACAGAATGTCGGTGGGAATATGGATGTTAAAGGCCATTCGATGAGGTTTCAGACAGAAACAGCTTATTAGAAACTGGAAAAAAGATGATCCTTATTATAAGGAGGCAAAGAATTTGGCTGAATTGTGCTCTAGTGTTTTGTGGAGAACAGAACTTGTGAAGGATGAAATTAGATATTTAGGTGATGATATTTCTAAACAAAATGTTAGGCATGGCCTGGGTCCTCCTGACTACTTAGTCACATTTGAGAACTGAGAGATGAATTGAAGAAATTGTTAAGTAAAAGTAACCAGAATCTAAAAGTTTTAGAAAATTTTCAGCCTGCCCATATTGTAAAAAATGAAGAAGCTGCTTCTGAAGAGAACACAAGGTGTGGCTAAACAACCATTTAATAAGGAGATAGTAGGGGTATAAACCATAGATTTAATCAGTTACCTCAACAGCAGCCAGGAGATAGAAAAAATGGGACAGAATGAAAGAAGGCTGTGGGACTTCTTAGATTCCACAGGACCACTCAGCAGAGCTATCTGGCTGAAAACATGCGTCATCCTTCAAGAAAAGGGAAGAAATGGCCTCGAAGGTTATCCAGAGATGAGCTGCACTGCCCCTCCCACCACAGGCCCCAGTGGGCCTGGAGGGCAGAGCACCAAACCAGAGGATTATTCTGATTGTTCTTGAGCCTTAACATCCAATATCTATCCTCTGCCTGTCCCACCATTGTATTTTTTAACCAGACCACTTGTTTGGTTTCACAGGTTTACAGCTGGAGAGGAATTTCACCTCAGGATGAATCATACCCATACATGCCTCATATGATATTTGGATGAGACTTTGGACTTTAGAGTTAATGCTGGAATGAGTTAAGACTTTTGGGGCTGTTGGGACGGGATGAATGTATTTTGCATGCAGTAAGGACATGCATTTTGGGGGGCTGGGGTGGAATGCTACGGACCAAATTAGTGTCCCTGGTCTCCCTTCCCCTGCCTTGCCAAATTCATATGTTGAAGTTTAACCACCAATGTGACTGTATTTGGAAATAGGGTTTTTAGGAGGTAGGATTAAATGAAGTCATAAGGGAGGGGCCTAACTCAATAGAACTGGTGGCCTTACAAGAAGAGGCAGAGGAACAAAGAGATCTCTCGCTCTATGTGTGAGAACACAGGTAGAAGGTGGCCACATGCAAGCCAGGAGGAGAGTGGTCCTCAGAAATTGACCCTGCCAGATCTTGATCTGGGACTTCTAGCCTGCAGAACTGAGAAAACGAATTTCTGTTGTTTAAGCCACCCAGTCTATGGCATTTTGTTATGGCAGCCCGAGCAGACTAAGATGCATTTTCCTTGAATCTTCAAACTGGCTTCTAGAAGTACTCATTCTTAACAAATTTACTACCTTTCTACTACAGCATGTCACAAATAGGGGACGGATGCTGAAGCTGCATGATTTTCACAGGATATATAAAAAATGTAATACAGATACTCTTTGACTTACTATGGGGTCATGTCCCAATAAACCCATCCTAAGTTGAGGAGTGTACTGAATACATATCACTTTTGATCAGAGTGAAGACTTGATAATCGAGGTCTTTGGTTTGACCACTGGTTCTCACAAATCAGATCTGGCCCGGAAAAAAACCACCTGCGTTGCTGGGCCAAAGCAGACACACACAGGCAGGAGTCTGTGTGCAAACAGGGTGCCTGAGCAGAACCTCACTGACATTAGTAACAGTGAGGAGACAAATCACAACTTAACAATGATTTCTTTCACG
>CAUYRT010018825.1:0-26130 GCA_963574885.1 Lepilemur ruficaudatus
TAATTTATTAACACATTCATTCATTGTTCAGCTCAACCACTTCACAGCTGAAGAATCTAAGGCTGGAGGGGCTAAGTGACTTACCTAGGGCTATGCAATGCAAGAAATTCTGGACAGAGCCTGAGTAACAAGTCGGGATTCTATACATTCGCCTTCCAGGCAACTAGGAGAGGCAATCATTACAACAAAGCAAAAGCCACAGAGTGACAAGCCATTATGTAAGTCCTTCTCAAACCACTTGGCTTCTAACCTTAAAGAGGAAAATCATTTTGGTTTGGGGCTCTGGCTTGATTCCTCACCCTCTGTCTTCTTTCTGTGTCAGAAGTGATGTGTTTTTCTGGCCACAATTAACAGACCCATCCTTATATTTCTCAACTGAATATGAAACCACTTCATGCTCTGCTAGTTCCCAGGAAAAATTAGGCAGTGCCAGGCAGGGTTGCTAGATCCTGGGTCACTAGGGATCATGGAGCTGCCAAGTTGGAAGGCAACATGGGCTCACTCAAGCCAACCTGCTTTTATAGCTGAGGATCTTAAAGCCTGGGGATGGTGAGTAGGGGAGCAAGATCACACAGGTCTCCCCACTTTCTGGGCAGAGTTATTTCCACGAGTTAGCTTCCTGCCAATGAACATTTTTGAACTTTCTAAATTCTTAAGTAATGACCTAAATATATTTTCAACCTGGAAAATTAATTTTTAATCTCCCACTGCAGGATATAAATTTGTAGTCTAGGGAAGCAGGTTTTCTTTCCCCTGAGTTATTACTACTGTGGTCCAGTCTTAATTAGCCAGAATGAATGATATGCTTTAAGGGTTTTGGGGTTTCCTGTGCCCTGCTCCTGAGACTCCTATGTACTGGAGGAGTCCCTACTGCCTAGAGAATGATCCAAGTGCAATATGGGAGGCCTGAGTAAATGGATGTGAGTGAGCCCCACCATGAAAGTCATCGCTAACAGAGATACTACATGACCAATTTAGTAATTATGGGACTTGGATTTGTGGAGCACTTGAGAGTTTACAAAGTACATTCACACAAAGAATCATTTGATTTTTTTGGCAACTCTGTGAAATAGATGAGGATGATAATACTAAGTTTATAGAAATGAAGAAAATAAAATTTAGGATGTCATGTAAGTTTCCTAGGGTTATTTAACTAGAGAATGGCAAAACAAATACTAGTCCCAGAACTTAACTGGTAAGTTTCTAGAATGTAAGTAAAATCAAGGTAGCACTGGGTGAACTCAGTATTTTCTTTTAGGGTAATTCCTAACGTACCTCAAATTTTCAAGCATTTTTCCACCATGAAGATGGGACTTCATTTCTTTCCTTGCCTTTAACAACTTCATAAAGCTGTTGGCCTGTATGGTGCCTACTAACTGAGAATAGACAAATAACAGCTATTTAGAGGCATGAGGTTGCAAATACTAATAAATTAAAAATATGTAGTGGAGAAATGAAATTTAATCTTCAAAAAACCAATACCAGCCAGGCATGGTGGCTTACACCTGTAATCCCAGTACTTTGGGAGGCGGAGGTGGGAGGATTGCTTGAGGCTGGGAGTTTGAGACCAGCCTGGGAGACAGCAAGACACCATCTCTACAAAAAATAAAAAATAAAAAATTAGCGGAGTGTGGTGCATGAGCCTGTCTGTAGTCCTAGCTACTTGGAAAACTGAAGTGGGAGAATTGTCAAGCCCAGGAGTTTGAGGCTGAACTCCAGCCTGGCTGGAGCAAGATCCCATCTCTAAACAAACAAACAAACAAACAAACAAATACAACATTAAAAAACACACTTTTAGAAATTTGCCATTGCATCATCATGGTCATTATCTATATTCAAATACTGAATGATACAATTCACATTTTGGGGAGGAAGGGATACTCCAGTCAGAAGAAGAACTATCTATGTAGACATCTCAAGATGACCAACTCTAAATATTACATAACAAAGTGAGATGTATAGTAAATTCAGATTCTGAACTAATTTCCTGGCAGTCTTTTGGATTTGCTATTGAAAATCTCAAACACATGTTTTGTTGATTTGGCAGATTTCCTTAGTTTGAAATTTCTCCTCAGAAGGTAAGGAAAAATAAAGTCATTACTGTAACGGAAAGATTGAGCTGGATTCTTTCATTTAAAAGCAGGAATGCTTTTGATGTTTTAGATAAAGACATTCCAGTCACCTTATTCCCTTTAATAATCTTCATGTTAACTTGTTTAGAGCAAACTGTAATTGGCTTCTCAATAAGCCAGAGAAAAAGATCATTAATGTCCACTCCAGAGTGAAACGAACAAAGTATAAGCCATGCCCCTTTCAGGTGAAAGAATTATTGCCTTTACAGAGCCCTTAGCTCCCACCCTGGTCCCTATCCCACTTAAAGATTATAAGGACAAAGTACTTTAGGGGAAGCACAGTTCTGTACAGTGTTTCCCTTCTGGTGTAGCAAATCCATGAATTCTCCTCTCTCTCCTGTGATAAGCTGAGAGCTGGGACTCTTCAGCACATCTTCATATCCACTCTTCTCGGAGTACACACCTTCTCCTGTGGGGGAGAAAGAGAGCATGTTGTCCCCAACAAAAGTCTGAACTCTTTGAGGCTAGAAACTCATTCATCTTTTCGGAAACCAGCATAGTGTTTGGCATATATAGAATGAATTAAATGGTGAATGAAAAGATGATTTATGTTTAAGAAGTTTTGGATACAGCTACTACATTTCCTTGAATGAAAGCCAATGACAGGTATTGCTGAGTAATGACTAGTTTATGTGAAGGTTTAGCATGAATGGATAAGAGTCTAGGTGTTTTCTAATGCTACAAGCAGCATATGAAGACATAGCTGGAGAGTTGGGCTATTTTTTCAGGTCTGAGTTACTTAAGAGCAAAACATAAACAGGAAGAAAGCAGCCAGCTGCCTTTTTGCGTGTTGCAATGACAAAATTCAGACATCACTTAGAAAAACAACTGACTGCAAATATTCTTCTGAATAAGCAAGAATGGAAGCTGGGGAAAGCTTCTGAAAACATTTCATCCTGGGACTTTTCACAGCTTTCCCAACCTTGGCGGTTTTAAGAGAAATGTTTTATGTGGTCTTTGGTCTCTGCTTACAAAATATGGCAGCCTATTCTTGAACACAAAGAGGTGTTTCAGGATGTCTGGTAAGTGAATAGTGGTTTGCCTTCTTGACTCTTTAAAATGTATAAATTAAATGGATTACAAAACCATTTTTATTTTCCAGTGTTAGTAATGACCTATTTCTTAGCACTCTCTTTTCTGGTTTCTATTCTTACCTTCTAAAGAGACTTTCTCAGGTGTCAAAAATGATATTCTCTTTTTTATTAACCAAATCCAAAGCCTTCGGTTGGCCTTTGTTTCCCATGACCTTGTATGAATACCTGATCCTTCTTGAAATCTCGTCTGTTCTGATTTCTAAGACATTACACCATTCCAGACTCTACCTATCTCTTTGATGTAATAGTTACCTGTTTTCCTTCATAGCTTTTCTTATTCCTCTTAACTCATTATTCTGAGAACTTCCTCAGGCTCAGTTTTGGCCTTCTAGCCTCTTTTTACATTCTTCCCAAGACAGCTGATCTACTCAAGCCTCTGATCTTCCCTCTTTGCTATGTGGACACTCCCAAATTTGTGTTGCTATACAGTCCATGCCTGCACAGGACATTTCCTTTGGTCAGCTTTCCCTCAGCTGGACTTAACAAACCTAAAACAGAAGTCATTGTCTTAACCCCTGAACCAAGATCCTCTTCCAGTTGTTCCTTCTCAACAGAGGAACATTCTCTTGTAGCTAATTCTTCCCCTTCCTTCTTCATAACCAGCTAGGCACCCAATCCTGAAGATTTTTCCACTGAAATGTCTTTTATACTTCTTCCTGCCTCTCTTGTGTGCACCACCATTGCACAAGTCACACCCAGATTATTGCACTAATTTTCTGGCTGGTCACAAAGGGCTCATCAACATACTGATCAATCAATATACCTGGTTTTCTTCTCCTTTCCAGGATACTTGCATCATGGTACCCTCCTGATCAAATATCTTTACCAACTTGATTTCCTTCAAGAGAAAATCTAAATCCTCTGTGTGATTAATGATAAGTTCCAGGGACTGGAAGTAGTTGGTTTAGCAGGATTAAAGAGAGGAAAAGGGAGAGGGAGGGAACATATGCACAAGATGAGGCCCCCATAAGGGCCACGCTAAAGATTATGATTTTTATCCTAAGGTAAATTAGGAGTCTCTAACATATGTTAAGAAGTGAAGGGTACAACATGATCAGTTTGCATTAAAAAAAACCCCTCTCCAATTGCAGAATAAAGAATGGGTTGTAGGGTGACAATAATGAAAGTAGAGAAACCAATTAAGAATCTATTGCAACACAGTAGTCACCCCCTTATCTGCGGGGGATACATTCCAAGACTCCTAGTGTGTGCCTGAAACCTCAGATCGCACCGACCCTATATATATTTAATACTATATTTTTCTGATCTGATAACTGACATGGCTACTAGTTGACTAACAGGCAGGTAGTGTCCACAGTGTGGAACACTGGACAAAAGGATAACTGATGTCCTGGGTAGGCGTTAGCAGGAAGGTGAAAGATTTTATCATGCTACTTAAAACTACTGAACATGACACACAATTTAAAACTTATGGATTGGTTTCTCTAAAATTTCCCATTTAACATTTCTGGGCCATGGTTGACCCCAGGTAACTGAAACCTTGGAAAGAAAAACCATGGATAGGGGTGACAAGAGATGATGATGACCTGTGCAAGGTGGTGGTGAGGGATCTAGAGAGAACTTGATGGATTTCAGAGGTAAATAAAAGATACAGTTTCAAGGCTCTTAGAGTGTAGAAAGAGATACTGACATAGAAAAAATGGACACACAGTGAGAGAATAAATAAATGGGACTTAATTAAATTAAAAGGCTTCTACATTTCAAGGGAAATAATGAACAGAGCAAACAGACAACCTAGAGAATGGGAGAAAATATTCACAAACTATACATCCAATAAAGGGCTAATATCCAGACTCTACAAAGAACTCAAACAAATTAGCAAGGAAAAAAATGAACAACCCCACTGAAAAGTGTGCAAAAGACAGGAAGAGAAGTGCTTTGAAAGAAGATAGACAAATGGCCAACAAACATATGAAAAAATACTTAACATCACTAATCATCAGAGAAATGCTAATTAAAACCACAATGAGATATCCCCTTACCCCTGTCAGGCTGGCCATTATTAAAAAGTCAAAAAGCAATAAATGCTGGCATATATAGAGAAAAGAACACTTCACACTGTTGCTGGGACTTCAAATTATTACAAACTCTATGGAAAACAGTATGGAGATTCCTCAAAGAAATAAATGTGTACCTACCATTTGATTCAGCGATCTCAAATCCCACTATTGGGTGTCTGTTCAAAGGAAAAGAGTCATTTCATCAAAAAGACACCACACTTGAATGTTTATCACAGTACAATTCACAGTTGTAAAGATGTGTAATCAACCTAAGTGGCCATCAATTCATGAGTGGATAAAGAAAATGTGGTATATACACATAGCATGGAGTACTATTCAGCCATAAAAAGAATGAAATAATGTCTTTTGCAGCAACTTGGATGGAACTGGAGACCATTATCCTAAGTGAAGTATCTCAGGAATGGAAAAACAAACACCACATGTACTCTCTAATAATTGGGAGCTAAACTATGGGCACACACAGGCACAAAGAGATTTAAAGGTCATTAGAAACCAAGAAGGGAGGAGGGTGATGGGGTGAGGGGTAAAACTTTCCTATTGGGTACAATGAACACTATTCTGGTGATGGGCACAAGGTATAATTATACAATTATACAAGGTACAATTATACCAGGTATAGATGTAACAAAAACATTTGTACCCCCTCAATATTTTGAAATTTTAAAAAAGTACTCTAATATCTCTCTGTATTTTTTCTTCATAGCATTTACTATAATTACATATTTTATATAATTATATTATCTTTCTGCCACATTAGACTGTAAGCTCCATGAAAGCTGGATCACAAAACTATTTTGCTTGACATTGCACCTCAGTATCTAGCCCATAGTAGATATTCAATAAATATTTGTCAAATGAATGACTTCCTAAATAGTCCTCAAATCAAACAGATCCAATTTCCAATTCTTTCTCCACCTCTTCTTAGCTGTGTGATCTTGGGCATGTTTCATAGATTCTCTATATTTTAGTTTCCTTCTGTAATGAACATAATAATAAATATTACCTGAGAGTTGCCATGAGAATTAAATGAATAATACACCACCATCATCATTATCACCACCATATTGAGTTATTATTATATATCCAGGTCCCAGCCCTAGAAAATCTCCTATGGAATGTGATCTATGCACGCACATGCTTGAAAGGCCAGTCCTGAGATTACATATCTGCATGTGCAGGCTTTCCCCTAATCTTATGACTCAAACTCTGGCATCCAAAATCCACCAAGCACAGAAGATAGCAAGAGACCAATTATTTCTTTTATATATGTGTTTGGATTTTGCCTAAGGTGTTTGTCTGGGCCCTTTAAAACCATGACAGGCACACATCATATATAATAACCATAAGGCAACAGAACACCTGTCAAGCAAGTATGAACAACTTTAGTGACTTGAATTAAACAAGCGTCAGAAGAGAAGTCATCTTGAAGCTTGCCTTTCTTTTTTTTTTTTTTTTTTTTTTTTTTATTAAGTTTATCACTCTGTTGCCCGGGCTGTAGAGTGCCGTGGCATCAGTCTAGCTCACAGCAACCTCAAACTCCTGGGCTCAAGTGATCCTCCTGCCTCAGCCTCCTGAGTAGCTGGGACTACAGGCATGCGCCACCATGCCCGGCTAATTTTTTTTTTTTTTACATATATTTTTAGTTGGCCAATTAATTTCTTTCTATTTTTAGTAGAGACGGGGTCTCGCTCTTTCTCAGGCTGGTTTCTAACTCCTGACCTTGAGCGATCCGCCCGCCTCGGCCTCCCAGAGTGCTAGGATTACAGGCGTGAGCCACCGCGCCGGGCCAAAGCTTGCCTTTCTTTTAAAACTTTTTTTTCTTTTTCCTTTTTCTCATTGCTAATCAACATCTTGCAGAAATTTGCCTTTCTTTGTTGTCATGACATAAAGAAAAACCATTTCTATACCGTATTGTTACCTGTTATGAAAAATGGATTCTTTTTGACAATTGCAAGTGTTTGGCACAATGGTTGGATAAAGATGAAGTGCTGAAACACAGTACAAATCAGTCAACTGATTACAGCAGAAGTCTACTGCAACCAACTGGAGGAGATGATGAGGATGCTTGCGATTAGGCAGCCGAGATTGGTCAATAGAGACAGGCCAGTCCTCTTGCAAGACAACGCTTGACCACATGTCGCACAAACAATGCTGTTCCAACTACAAGGCTGGACTTGGAAACTGTCATCCACCATATTCACCAGACCTTGCAGCAACTGACTACCACTTCTTCCAGGCTTTGAACCACTTCTTGCAAGGAAAAATATTCAATTCTCAACAAGCTGTGGAAAATGCCTTTGCAATTTCTTTGCCACTCGCTCTCCAGGCTTCTTTGCTGCTGACATAAATAAGCTACCATTAATATGGCAAAGCTGTGTTGATAGTTTAGTTGGCATACTTGGATTAATTGTACTGCTTCTTGTTTGAAATATAAGAAACTACACTTTTGGTTGGAAATCGGACATTTCATATTTAATGACCTAATATAACTGTGGTGTCTTTCCCAATCTGATCCAGGCTTTATCCCATTGCCTTAGCACAAAGCCTTGTACTCAACAAATACTACCTGAACTACTAAGCAGGCAAATGAACAAAGTATTTTAATTCTGGAGTTCTCTCCAACTCCACTACAAATATGATGAATCGTTTGCTTTTATCCATATTTTAACCAAGTTGTCTTAGAGTATGGGAAGGATTTGGCTTCTTGGGTCAATCATTTTTGAACCTGGCCAATTCTTGGAATTTGGCAATAATTATCCAGTAGTATTTGTATAAAATGCTAAGAATTGTACCTGCCACATACTAAGCACCATGTAAGTATAACAATTATTGTTATTACTATTTTTATTATTGCTATTAGTATTATACCACTATATATTTGCTGTTCTTGTAGGTACTGTGATAACTTTGAGCATTATACTCAAGACTATGAGGTTAATCTATTATCTGTGTTCAATAAAACATATTAGGTAGCCATCTGGAAAAATCACTGGAATTCCTACTTCTACTTAAAATAAATTCCAGGTGGTGGAAAATTCACATTCGCTCTGAATTTCACATTCAAATTCAAAGATTTGAAATGTGAAAAACAAAATCATAAAAGTACTAGATGATATATGGGATGATTTTTAATATTATCCTGGAATAGGGAAGGTTTTTCTAAGTTGAAACCAATCTCAGAGTCCATAAAAAATTTGATATTTTGTTCAACTACATAAAATTAAAAAATGTCTCCATGAGAGAAAAACATAAAGTCAAAATACAATTACAATCTGGGAAAAAATGTGCAAATCATAGCGGTCAAATGGTAATTTCCTTAATACTACAGTACATAAAGACCCCAACTTAATCACTGAGGAAAAAACCAATAACTTAAGTAGCAAACTAGCTAAGGATATTTTAAAAACTCATGTGAATGGCTCTTTAACATGAAGAGATGCTCAACTTCATTTTATAATAGGAGAAATGCAAATTAAATGACAATGAATAACACTTTTCACCCATTATATTGGCAAAGATAAAAAATAAAAACACTTGTGTGGGTTAGAGGTTAAGAGTAAGGGGAAAGAGATGTTCTCAAACATTTCTGGTGAAAGGGTAAATTTATACAAATCCTATGAAAAATAATTTGGCAATTCTATTAAAAATAAAAATGCAAGCACTTTTCATTCAAGCCATTCTATTTAGGTAATTTATTCTAAAAACAATTATTTTCACATATACAAAATGAGGAACATATAAGTATATTTACTGCAGCATTGTTTATAATAGCAAAAAATAGAAAACAATACAGGTTTCCATCAGTAGGGGTCTGGTTAAGTAGATTATAGTAGTTCCATACTATGGGATACTATACAGACGTTATTAAGAATAAAATTGGTCTCTATGTACCGACATAATCTGTAATGTGTTAAATTTAAAAGTGAAAAATGCACAATGCAAAACATTGTGTATAATGAGCTACCATTTGTGTAAAAATACAATATATACTTTTATATATGTAGAATATCTCTGAATAAGAAGCATTAACAGGGTTATTTCTGGGGACGGACACTGGCTGGCCTGGGATACAGGAGTGACAGGAAGCCCTAAGTTTCACTATGTTCTTTTTGTACCTTGAATTTTTCCTTACGAGTATATTACTAATTCAAAATTAATTAAAAATTTGTAATCTCCATCAATAGCTGCCTGATCTGGGTTTTTAAGTGATAGAATCTTAGACTTGGAAGGGACTTCAGAGGTTATCTCATGCATTGTTTTTTTTTTTTTTTTTTTAACCAGTGCAGGAGATCTTTCTACCAGAAGAGCAGCAGAGACTCTTTTTTACTTTCTTAAACATATTATTTTATTTTTTAAGATACAGGGTCTCACTTTGTCACCCAGGCTCACTGCAGCCTTGAACTCCTGGGCTCAAGCGATCCTCCCTCCTCGGCCTCCCAAAGTTCTGGGATTACAGGCATGAGCAACTTTATCCAGCCATTCTTAAACAGTAGTAGTGGGAGCCTACTCCTTCTGGTAGAATAAACCTACTGATCAACTTTTGAATAAGTCTAATCCATTCCTTCTTTGATTAGTTTAAATAATATTTATTAAATATCTGATAGGCACTCAGGAGTGTGTGGCTGTTGTAATTCCTTCATTTTATAGACTCCAACATGTCTTTTTCTTTGGGATCCATTTATGTTACTTTTGCTTTTCAAAGGATTACATGGATATCCTTTAGTAGCTGGAGAAACTTATTCTGTGCTAAATATACCTGCTGCCTCTTTCATTTTTCATATGAAATACAGAATGATTTTCAGACCCTTGCTCAACGTGGCAGATTTTATCTTATTTTTTGTATGCTTTCTACATGGTGGTGCTTTGAACAGATTTCAATATTCCATAGTGGCCAGATTGGCAAAGAATGTATGTATTTTGATCTGGAGTCATATTTGTATTAATACAGCCTAATATTATGTTAATTTTTGTTAGCAACATTGTCAAAAGGCTCAAGCTGATTTCACAGTGAAGAAGAGTCAGTAAAAGTAAAAAGACAACCCACAGATTGGGAAGAAATATTGGAAAGTCATATATCTGATAAGGGACTTTTATCTAGAACATTTAAAAAACACTTCCAACTCAATAATAAATAGAAAAATAACTCAATTAAAAAATAGGCAACAGATTTGTGTAGACCTCCATCCCAAGAGGATATACAGATGATCAATAAGCACATGAAAATGTGTTTGACATCATTAGCATTAAGGAAATGCAAATCAAAACTATGAAATACCGCCTCACACCACTATGATTGCTATAATAAAAAAGACAGACAACAGTAAGTGTCGGAGAGGAGATGGAGAAATTGAAACCCTCATACCTTGCTGTTGGGATTGTGAAATGGTGCAGCCAATTGGGAAAACAATCTGGCTGTTCCTCAGAAACTTAAACATAGTGTTACCATACGACCCAGCAATTCGGCTCCTAGGTATTTGCCCAAGAGAAACGAAAATATATGTACAAAACTTGTACATGAATGTTCATAGCAGCATTATTCATAATAACCAAAAGAATGGAAACAGCCCAAATGTAAACAACTAATGAATAGATAAACAAATACAGTGTACCTATACAATGAAATATTATTTGACCATAAAAAGGAATAAAGTACTGCTACATTCTACAATATGGATGAGGCTTGAAAACATTATGATAAAAAGCCAGTCACAAAAGATCACATATTGTATGATTCTCTTTACATGAAATGTCCAGAACAGGCAAAGATTAGATTAATGATTGCCAAGTGGTGGGAGAGGGGAAATGAGAAATGACTACTAATAAGTATGGGTTTCTTTTTGGGGTGATTAAAATATTTTAAAATTTGATTGTGGTGATGGTAGTATAACTCTGTTACTATGCTAAAAACCACTGAATTTTACATTTTAAAAGGGTGAATTATATGATAAACATGAATTATCTCTCAATAAAGCTTTTATTTTTTTAAAGTAGAGTGTATAGTTCAGGGATTCTTCACTGTTTTGTGCCATGAATTCCGTTGGCTATCTGGTATAGTATACCTTCTTAGAATGTTATTAAATACAAAGATAAAATACCCAGGACTACTGTCCTACTTTGTTTTCTGTTGCTTATAACAGAATACCTGAAACTGAGTAAGTTTGTTTATTTATTTATTTATTCTCTCATACCTCTTTTATTTAGTTAGTTATTTTTTTAGATTTCAGAATATTATGGGGGTACACATGTTTTGGTTACATGAATTACTTTTGTACAGTGAATCAAAGTTATAAGTGTGTCCATCACCCACATAGTGTGCATTGTACCCGTTAGGTGTGAATTTACCCATTCCCTCCCACCTACTTGATTTCCATTGAATTTTACTACCATATGTGAGTGGATTAATAAACGTAGTCTATGTGTGCCATGGAGTATTACTCAGCCATAAAAAATGGTGAAATAATACCTTTTGTAACAACCTGTATGGAACTGGAAATCATCCTTTTAAGTGAAGTACCACAAGAATGGAAAAACAAACACCACATGTACTCACTACTAAATTGAAACTGGGTAATTTATAAAGAAAAGGAATTTATTTGTTACAGGTAGGGAGGCTGATCAGTCCAAGGTCAGGGGGCCACATCTAGTGAGAGCCTTCCTGCTGGTGGGGACTCTCTATAGAGTTTCGAGACTGAGCAGGGTCTGGAAACTGAGCAGTCCCTCACATGGCAAGGGGACTGAGCGAGCTAACATGCTAGCTCAGGTCTCTCTTGCTCTTCCTATAAAGCTATCAGTTTCACACCCATGATTACTCATTAATCCATTAATCTATGTATGGATCAATACATTCATAGGGGCAGAGCCTTCATGACCCAATCACCTTTTAAAGGTCCTACTTCTCAATATTGCCTCATTGAGAGTTAGTTAAGTTTCAACATGAGTTTTGGAAGAGACATTCAGACCATAGCAACTATGAAAGCAAATGAAGGCAATTAACTGAAATACAATTCTATTCTCGGACCCTTCCCCTTTTTGAAATATCATTAAATGAGGTTTCCATTGTTAATGCTGATTTTGAATTTTAATGCGAAGATTTATTGTTATTTAATTTCATCTTGTTTTTCATCTGTCAAGATCTTTTTCATAACTGCTGTTTTCATTCCACACATGTCCCTTTGAACTTCATTGAAGGTGTAATAAACATTCCTCCCTTTCCTCCATCTGAATTATTGATGGGAATGTTGAGCAGGGTATGACTAGGTTCAGACATTATGTCCCTCAGTAGAAAACCTTCCTGCAGTTCAAAGTTATTACACAAACCTACACACAATTTATTTTTGTTTTTGAGACAGAGTCTCACTTTGTTGCCCGAGCTAGAGTGCCATGGCATCAGCCTAGCTCACAGCAACCTCAAACTCCTGGGCTCAAGCAATCCTTCTGCCTCAGCCTCCCGAGTAGCTGGGACTACAGGCATGCGCCACCATGCCCATCTAGTTTTTTCTATATACTTTTAGTTGGCCAATTAATTTCTTTCTATTTTTAGTAGAGACAGGGTCTCGCTCTTGCTCAGGTTGGTTTCGAACTCCTGACCTTGAGCGATCCACCCACCTCGGCCTCCCAGAGTGCTAGGATTACAGGCATGAGCCACTGCGCCCGGCCTACACACACTTTTAATAAAGTTATTTACTGCAAATAAACAAAAGCTCAGCTACTCTCGTTTAAACTATGTAACATAATAAATTTTTATTTGCAAAATGTCATTCATTCATTTATCAATTAAATATACATTAATTATATGCCTGCTATGGGCTAAGACCTTTGTTAGATGCTGGGACTATAATAGGTAAAAATGACATTTTCTACCCTCAAGTTTACTTGTCTTCTAGTGGGGGAGATAGACACCTTCCTTGTGACAAGGGAAACCAGAGGAGAAGCAAAGGAGATTATTATCTAGCTCAGGGGCCAGAACACACAAGGCCTAACACAGCAAACTAACCATGGCGTATTGACATATCCTGAAATACTTCAGCATTCTATGGTATTTTTTTGATCTTCCAATTTAATAACCCTGTCAAAAACATTGAAGTGTTGTGAATTTGGAATAACTTTTGTCTGTGAACCCACTTTTGTCTCTCCGTCCACCCTTACTTCTTTCCAAGTGCCTAAAGGCCATTGCTTTGGTAACCTCTTAAATAATTTTGCAGGAGTGTGGCATGTGGCTTGAAGACCAGAATAAACTATAGGTAACAGGAAAGAAGAATGAAGCCAGCTCACAAAGAGATGTCAGAGATGGGAAGTGGAACTAGACTAGGCAGTCTTCATAAACCGTTCTTGCACTTCATCACACAGTGAGCTTGTATTGAATAATTCTTCTTCTTTCTTTTTCTGCTTAAAATAGTTGGACCTTTTGAGACTTGCTGTTGAAAGACTTCTAGGCAATACAGATATATTACCTTCTGTACTATTCTGAGGATGTGTATACCTTCTTAAAATACAGTGTGACCACCCCTTCTCTTCTATTAACTCGTTTCTTTTGAACTAGACGTGCTTTTGCCTTCCATTATTATCCATTTCTTTTTTCTTTTATATTTTTCAATCCCTCTGGCACGCACTCCTTTTCAAAATCCTAATAACCCTGCAAGAAAAGAAAATCTTAATCACATCAAATAACTAAATAAACCACACAGTCTTTCCTAACATTGCCCAGTACAATTTGATGTTCTTTGAACTCCCCTGATATTTTATTTATACTTCTCTTTGGGGCCTCCTTTTAGAAATAAATATTTTAAAGACCAGGCATTTTGCCTTCTTCTTCATTTTTTTTTTTATCTGCTGCCACCTCTGACAGGCCAGGCCTAGTACTTTATATATAGTACTTGCTTAACATATTTTTTGTAAAATTGACAAATTGAAATGATGCGTCGCTGTTTACAAATTGTAAAAAATTGGCTCACAAAAATGAAGTGATTTTCTCTGAGTTAAATAGCTATTAAGGAAGAGATATGAGAGTAAAATCTATTCCTGGTGTTTAGTAAATGCACAGTAAAGGCTATTGAATAACTTGTTCTTTCATACCGTAACTATTTATTGAGTCCCTAGCAAGTGTCAAGTACTTTTCTAGGTGCTGGAGATTCAGCAGTGAATGAAATAGACAACAAGTCCCTGACAATACAGAGTTCCCCGCAAGTCATGGAGATAAGTAATAAGTAAAAAAATATAATTTTATGGAGACAAAGCTTGGAAGGATGTATAGGATTCTTGTGGGGAGGAAGATTGTAATTTTGAAATAAGGTCATCAGAAAAGTCTTACTTAGCAACTAACATTTAAGAAAGATCTAAAAGAGTCAAAGAAGCAAGCCATGCAGATATCTTGAGGAAGAGATAGGCAGAGGGAAAACCAAGAGCAAAGGTCCTGAGGCAGAGGGGTGCCTGATATTCTAGGAACTGAAGATCTCTGTGGTAGAGGGGAAATATTATGATGGAAAAAACTGCAGTAAATGAGATCAAAGAGATATCCATGGACCGCATCAAGTAAGCACTTTCGGCACCTTAAATACTTTGATGTTTACTCTGGTGAGATGGAAAGGCATTGAACAGTTTGAGTAGAAGAGTTTTTAATATGAACTTTTAAGAATCCCTCTGGGTTGCTGTACTATTGAAAAGGAGACAAGGGCTAAATTTGGTAAGTCAGTTAGAAATCTATTGCAATAATTTAGGCAACAGAGATGATGGAGGCATGCGATAGCAAATTAGCAACGGCCGTGATGAGAAGGGATCTGATTCTGGATGTGTATTTGAAGACAGAATTGCCTCAATTCCTTCCCCTAAGATTGCAAATAAATTTAGAAAGTTTAATAGAATTGATTCTAAATAGCTCTTGTAAATTATCCCTATAATTTTTTTAATAACTTCTAACACCAAAATATTTTAATAACAGATAGGAACCCCTTTCCTTTTACCCAAGTGGCAAAATGGCATTTTCTACTGCTGGTGGAACGGACATGGGCTTTGGCGTTGGGTAGGCCAGGATTTGCTGCCTTCTGCTTTCATCCATTAGCTGTGTGACTCGGGCAAGCAACTGAAATGCTCTGTGTTTTCATGTGTAGGAGAGTTACGATGATTAAATGACATAATATGGACAAAGTATCCAGCAGAGTGGCTGACATGGTAAATACACACTCAAGTTAGTGCCCTTTTCTCTCTCCTTTCCCAATTCAGCCTTCCAGTCCTGTCTAGAAATCCTTCCTGCAGACAGAGTGGAAAATTTAAATCTTAAATGTGTCTTTTAATACTTTTATAATGACAGAAAATGTATTTCAGAAACAGGAGGATAGAAAATAAAGAGATATTTTTGTGATGTACTTTCCAAGGAAAAATGTTTGGATCTGATAAGAACTATCATATCTAGTTTGTTACCAAAACTAATAGTTTCATTAATATTTTAAATGGAAATAATTCTGCTATTTTCTAATGACTCGGAAGTGGAACTGTCTTCCAAAAAATGACATAGGGTTTCATTAGTTTTAGTCCTCTTGGACAAAGATCCTTTTCCTGAATACTAAGATTTTAGAAAGGCAAAACAAAGTTTAAGGGACTTGTAATACATTTGGAAAGTTAGGCTGGGTCATTTTACATTCTGGGAATAAATTAAGAAAATATGCCAACCATCACTTAAAAAAAGCCAACCTTGTAACACACAGACCTCAAAATTTCCTCTTACATTTATGCACAAACCACATTTAGCTCTCTCCCTCTCTGTCTTACACACACACACACACACACACACACACACACACTCATAAGCATGCTCTGAGGAAGTATAACTCTTGCATCCCAAAACATTTTATTTGGCTCAGGTTTTTTTTTTTTTTTTTTTTTTTTGAAACATAGTGTCACTTTTTTGCCTGGGCTAGAGTGCAGTGGTGTCAGCCTAGCTCACAGCAACCTCAAACTCCTGGGATCAAGTGGTCCTCCTGCCTCAGCCTCCTGAGTAGCTGGGACTACAGGCACGCACCACCATGCCCAGCTAATTTTTTCTATATATTTTTAGTTGGCCAATTAATTTCTTTCTGTTTTTAGTAGAAACAGGGTCTCGCTCTTGCTCAGGCTGCTCTCGAACTCCTGAGCTCAAAGGATCCTCCCTCCTCGGCCTCCCAGAGTGCTAGGATTTTAGGCATGAGCCACCGCGCCCAGCCTGGTCAGTTAGTTTTTAAACTGTCATGCCAGAGCAACTTATTTCATACTCTTCCTTTTCAAAAGCTCCCATTAGATAGCTATAATTGTTCCTATCTTGCCCAGATAACAAATTAATGGGTGAAAAGTTAACTCATCTAGTCATTTTTGTCTACATAAACTCAAAAAATGTGTTGGATAGACAGTTTGCCTCAGTTACTGATTTTTTGGACATCTATGCATTGCCTTCAAGATTGCTCACCACCTGGTCCATTCTTGACTAATTGTACCCATTTCCTGCTGTGATGGTCCTTCTCACTGTAGCCAGGCAAAGCTGCTAGTTAGGCTGCGTACATGATTCACTTACTCCTTCCTTTTAGTCATTTTTCTGACCATATCCTAGCCTGAATTTTTTTGTTATTTCTCTATGTCATGCCATTTCCTTTCTTGTTTCAAAATACTTCTCAAAACTCCATGTGACCTTGCCAGATTAATCTGCCCCTAATAATTCCAATAACCCCTTAGAATGTACATGTCTATAATGAGAAGTGATGGTATTAAGCCTTGTATCATACCAAGAAATAGATGATGTTTCTAGCACAGAGTTTGTGACTGGGATGCATCTTAGAGGTTGTCTAGTGTAATCCCTCCACTTTCTAGATAAAGAAAACAGGTATAGAGATCTTAACTCACTCAGGATCAGAACTCCAGGCTCCTAATGCAAAGCCCAGTGTGCCCTCTACCACCCCATGCTCTATTTATAGTTACCTCTCTCCCCAGTTTTCAATCTAGTTACTAGCACAACTCAAGTAGCCATGTGATTGTAGAGTAGAAACTCTTCTCTCTATTGTTTCCCATCACTTACAGCTGTCAATACTCATAAATTACTTGATCTGTTTAAGCCTCAGTTTCTTCATCTATGAAATGGGGATAGATAATACCTCACAGGGTCATTGCGAGGTTTAACTGAGACAATCCATGTACCTTGTGTATGGTAGATACTCAAAAAATGTTAGTGGTGATATTTGATGATGGTGAATATAATGGTGAGTATAAAATAATATTTGTACCAGGTTGATTTTGCTTGTTCTTCAGGTGGTCTCCTGGTTCTTCCCCTACCTTTCTTAAACTTACTCTCTTCCTTATGGGGCTATCACAGATGGTGATGTGTGTTCTTACTTTTGCTTATTTCATGAAGGTCCAGAGCAAAGGAAGACATCAATATTAGGATTGGCCACAGAACTGGGGAGTAGGTATGGACCCTTTGGCTGAGATGATAGAAAAATGAGTGAGACTTGATTCTTGCCTCCAGGCAACAAAAAATTTAGTTGGCAAGTCAAATCTAAAACCCCAGAAATGAAGTATCATTAACTACCCAACTCTTAAGTGACTTGAGGTTCAGTAGTTGGGTGGAGAAAGAAGAGCTAAGCGTGGACTTGAGTGATCAGGTAAGATTCCTGGTGACAAGGAACTTTAGTCAAAGTCTGGACTCTCATGTGGTGTAGGGGAGAAAGCACATACTTCAGAGAGTGGGCACTTGGTGGGCTGTTCTGAGAACACAGAGGAGAGTAGCATGGCTGGAAGCAATGGCATCACCATTCACTTTCCACTTGCTATAATGCAAAGTTTGGCTCCAGCTCAGACCCTTCCTTCTCTCTGGTATGCTTATCCAATCAGCTTATCCGCTAAGTCCCTACCCTTCAAGGTTTTTTTTTTTTTTTTCCTTTCCATTTCCACCACTATTTCCTGCATTCAGGCTCTCATCTCTTCTTTCCTGAAGAGTTGTTAAAATATCCTCTGGTCAGTTTATCTCTAGTTTCTTCTGACTTCTGTCCACCCGTAGCACCACTATCAGATACATCTTCCCAAAACACAGCACTAATGATAGTAACAAGAGTTACAATGCATTGGGCACTTAAACTTTACAGTAACTCAGAGGCAGTGTTATTTACCCCTTTAGACAGAGAAAGGCTCAGATTTAGAGAAGTTAAATGACTGGCCCAAGGCTACCCAACTGATGAAAGTTGGACCAAGGATCGAGGATTGAAACCCATCTTGTTCTAACTCCAAGGTTGACGCATGACCTCAAACCATATGGTCTACCACATGGCTTCAAATATAGCACAGCAAATTTATGATAGCTTACTTGTTTGTGGTCCTCTCTGTCTCCAGCCCTGCACCCCTGCATGCTGTCTCTCCTCTACCCCTTATCACTAGACATAAACCAATGATCTTTTCCTAGATTACACCCCCCCGTACATTCATGCATGCATGTGCACACATAATCCACTTGTGCACCAACCAAACATTTTATGATCTAAGTAAGATTTGAATAGTTACTAAGAGTTTCACAGTGAACACCCACAGCCCTCTGACTCCTGGATTCCTTTTGCTCCCTTTCCTATTTCAACCTTAAATATTTACTCATTCCAATCTTGATTCTGGGATCAACAAGAAAGTCTCTCTTGTGTCCTGCACGGAGCAGCACTGCCCACACTCAGCCACAAAGTGATCTATGCTTTGACCCCAAGAGGAATGTTGGTGAACAGCATTTTCTCCTTCCTGCTACATCAGGAAGAATAGACTACCCTACAAGGTTATTGTTTTACAGTTATAAGTGGAAAAAAGCATTAGAATTTGGTCTAAAATATAATTACTTCCTGTATTTTGTGAGTCTTGTCTTTGAATTAGTTTACTTACAAAGTTCAACAGGGAATATGATAGGGATATGAAGATGAGTAATTTCCCATTCTGCCCTTAAACTGCTTAGTCTTGTGGGGGGAAATAGACACACCCACATATAACAACACTGCAGCGTGGGATGTTCTAGGAGTGTGCAAAGAGGAGATGCACTTTAACTTGGGCGATCAGACTTCTTGGAAGAACTGGTAGCCAAGGTGAGCTTGAAAGATATCTAGAAGTTAGCCAGACATAGAGGGATGGGAAGTATTTTCAAGGCAGAGGAGACAGCACAAGTAAAGGCAAAATGGAGTCAAATGACAACATGTTGTGTGTTGGAAAGGAGTGATTAATTTCAGGCATAGCTGGAGAATGCAGAAGATTTCACGTCTTGAGGGGCCTTCTTTGCCATGCTAAAGGGCCTGGAAAATATCCTAGAAGTAATGGAGAGGCAGTGAAGTGTTCCAGGCCATAGAATGACATAGACATATTTGTAATTCAGGTAGATCAGGTTGCGTCAGAGTGTCTGACGTGGAGGATAGATTTGAGAGGAGCAAGACTGAGCAGAGAGGTCTGGAGGCTACTGGAATTGGCAAGATTGAGATGGACTTGGGGCTGAAGGATAAAGCAGAGAAATGCCAAGGAAGTAGACTTGGCGGGTCTTGGTAATAGACTGAATGTGACGCTAATGGAGAAGGACAAGGTCAGGGTGACCTGAGGGACCAGTGTGCACTGGTGCCTTTCACTGCCAAGGGACACAGTGTTCCCTGATTCTCATCATTGAAAACAAGGGTGATGAGTGTAGTTTTAAACATGCTGATTTTAGGTTCTCTTGGATATTCAAATGGAGAAACGTTAATTGTTCACTCTCTCATTTCTTTAAGGTTTTTACTCAAGTATGAATTTTTCAGTAAGCTTTTCTCTTCACAGTACTCACCCCAGCAATGACCGTTCCTTCCACCCGTGCACACGGTTTTCTCCACAGATCTCATCACCATATAACATACTTCTTATTTTTTTAGTTATCTGCCTTCCTTTACTAAAATATAAGCTCCTTGAGGATGAGTTTTTGTTTTGTTTTGTTTTTTATCTATTATGTTTACTACTTTGTCCCCAGTAGCTAGAAGAACGCCTGGCTCATTGTAGGCATTCAATAAATATTTGAGAAATGAAAGAGTAAATGGATGGATTTTAGTGAATATGGGTAGTTGATTTTATGAGCTGTTCAGGGGAAGCTGAACAGCTACTGATACATCGTGACTTATTTGCAGGTATCTGCTGCCCATCACCTTCTAACCACTCTAATATGTACTTCTTCCTTCTTTGCCTTTCCTCTCATAGAAAGCTCCTCGTCTTGCTTTCCTGACTATTTAGTTGCATAATTTTACAGTGACAGTGGTTCTGATTCCTGGCAAAATCAAAACCTCCGGGAATTGAAACTATAGTTTCCTACGCGTACAGACACCCTGGTCAACTCTTGGTAATTTTATTTTTCCACAGTGGGGCCATATTGGAGTTAGATAAATAAAAAAGTCTGCTGTTTGTTTGGAATCTGAGTAACTGGTCTAAAGACTTTCCATCACAACCAGTGCGAAAGAAGAGCCTGTTGAATCAAAATGTGAAAATGATTTCTAAAATAGTCAGATCTAAAAGGTGATATGATGATTTGTATCTTTAGTTGTGCTTGTTTCTCTCACCTGTTTCGGAAGAAGTAAAAGTTCTTTTTTGATGATAAATGCTTCTACCTGTGCACTTCATTCCATTCCCTTCTGACCACGGCGATCCTCTGATCCCTGGCCTGGACTGTTGTACAGAATTGCTTCCTAACGGGGTCCTTGTTTCTAGGATATGCTCCCTGTCCAGCCAGCACTCACACTATTGCCACAGGAATATTTCCGACACACAGATCTGATTCTATCACCCTATGCCTCTGTTTACTTGTACGGAAATTGTCTGTATAACTGTTGATCTTCTTGACTAGAATGTGAATTCACAGAAGGCCAGTATCGCTTAATACCAGTGACTAATGGCACCTATCACATAACTCCATCCAAAAATCTCTTCTTGTTTCCCATTTTCTACAGAACAAAGTATTAACTCATGTACATGTTATTCTAAGTCCTCTGTAATTTCACCCAACCGGCTTTCTTTTTTTGAATCAATATCTCCTCCTCTATGTCCTCCACACTACCTAGCATAGAAAGCAAGGTATTCTGAGTAAATCTATTATCAAAATGGTCATGCCAGAATGTCAATCACCAGGTAACCTGGCAACAGATATCCCTGCCCCTATGTTTGGCACTCATATCCCTAATTGTGTCTACCCTCGCCTTGAACTTCACCCCATCTTCAGCCATAATGAAGCATGTTGGCACATTGCTTGATAATTTAAAAAGTTGAGAGGTGTTTGCTTTTTATGCCAAGCCAAAAGTTCTCCAAATCAAATCAGTCACATAAAATGATCTGTCCATCCTGCTGGATACTCGCTGTTCCCCGAGCTCCCTGTGAATGCTCATACCGATACCTTGAGACACATCGTTCCCGTTGCCTCCCCTTCCATCCCACCCCGCTATTCCACTCCTGGTTGGCCCTGTCCACATCTTACCCATCTTTTCAATTAGACAGCTGCCTCCCCTGTACATACTTTACTGCTCTCTCCAGTTCGCATTAGCTCCTTCCTCTTTTGTGTCTTGGTGGGGCATTATTTATACTCCTTTTAGAACAGGTATTGCAGGCAGACTGCAGGTACAGAGTTGTGTGTGTGTTCTGTTGGGGGAGAATGTCTCTATTCCACTCCTGCTTTCCGCGAGCAAGGATTTTCCCTTAACATTCCTGGCTTCTTGTTCCTCCCTTTTTTCTCCCCATAGAGCAATTACCTGCTTGGTGACAGCTTTTGGTCCATGTTTCTCCCCTGGGTGGAGTTAATCCATCAGTGGTCCTGAGGTCGTGTATTTGGTCATGTGTTTAGTCATTCCCTCTCCACTTTGACCAGTGGGAGGTAAGACCTCAGATAAATGCGTCTACTTCAAAAATCCAAACTTTCTCTCTGTTGAGCTAGTGCAAGATCTGGACTGGGAATAGGAAATCCATTTTGACTTTGACGTGTTTGTTCTTCAACCTAGTCTCTGGTAGTAATAAAGTTGATATATTATTGATTTCTGTTTTTTATCTTATTTCTGAATTGGTTCAGAATTCTGGTGGGGAAGATGATGCTCATTTGTTGGGTCCCTTCGACCTTCTCTCCTCTACATTATTTATTTAATGTTAATTTTTTAGGGCTGAGGCCATGTCAGATTCACTTTGCATCTCTTGCACCTGGCTCAGGGACTAGCGCGTGGTGTTTAATATGTATTGCTTGGATTGAATTAAGCACGCGTGCAAATGAGAAGCTTTAAACTGTACTGAAACAGAGAAATAATGAGTTGTTCTGCTGAACATAATGGACACGAGCAGTTACTTGTGTAATTTTTGGTATACTTTTGGCAGAAATTAGCATCGAGTCAGAGAGTTACTCTGAAGCAGTCCCCGTGTGAGAAATACGACAGACCTTGAGGAGAACAGAAACGGTCCCCAGTGCCAGCCAGGCAGGTGTCACAGCTGACCTGTGGAGTTCTCTGGTCATGAAGGTCCCAGGTTTTACCAAGTTGTGAGCATATAAGAGACTACATTAACACTAATGTCTGAATCTCACCAGCACCTAGGCCCCACCTGCTCGCTTGGGATCCAACCTTCTCATGCTGTTTTGTGTATTGTCCAGGTGGTTGGATGTCACCTGTATTCAGGGATAAGTCCGCTTCGTGTTCTTTTGATCTCACCACCCCAAAGGCACCTGAACTGCTCTCTCTGCTGCCACTGCCTTGAACGAAAACATCTGTTTCAGTGTTGGAGATGCTGACTCCTGATGTTCCCAAAGCTACTGATCCTTGACTTGCCAGAGCAGTGCTTGGTCCCATGCTGCATTTTGCCACCAGGAAAACAGTGTAGAGAGAAGAGCTGAGCCCAGAAGACTGTCTGAACCTTGGAGAACAGTCACGTCCAGTGAAGAGGGGGAGGAAGAAGGGGGGAAATGACCAGTGGTAGAGACCAAATTGATAAAAGTTTCCGGAATTGCTTTGGCAGGGAGGCTCAAACATGTTTTTCATGATATCATCAGAGATCCTCACACAGATTTGTACATATGGATGTTTATTCCAATGTTATTTGTATGAGTCACTTCCACAGTGCGTTTTTGGCCAAGTGGTAGAGGCAAAGTTCAGACTGCAGTGACAACCAAGCGAGGAGGAAACGAAGGCAGTGAAATGAAGAAGAGAAATGTGGCAGAGTCTTAAGGAGAATAGCAAAGGTCCCGAGCCAGAAACAGAAGAGACACCAACGTGACTGGGCACCACGAAAGAGGGGGTGGGTGGAGATGGGGCTGGGGCACCATAAGCCAGGGATGGCGTGGGTTTTATGTGGAATGAGATAGGAAATAATTGGGGGCTTTTGGATTGGGAGTGAGATGGTCTGATTTTTTGTTGAAAAACATTTACTTGGGCTATTTATTTTTAGAAGAATACATTTTAGGACAAAAAAGTGAAGTCAGTGGGTACCAGGTCATTACAAAGGATTGAATAGCCAACAGTCTGCTTGGGTTTTACTATGACTATATTTTTTCTCAATTACACTAATAATATAATATGATAAACAAACATAAGAATGTAATTGTTTCACATTTTAAATTATTCTCTTCAGAGAAAATTCCTGAATTAAAATGACTGAATAAAAGATACGATCTTTTTTTTCCCCATTAAAGGTAGTCTATAATAGCGCTATTCACAATATCCAAAAGACGGAAACAACCTAGATATCCATTGAGGGATGAATGGCTAAACAAATCGTGGTACATACATGCTATGAAATATTATTCAGCCATAAAAAGGAATGAAGTATTGATATAATCCACAAGGTGACAAACCTCCAAAACATTACGCTAAGCGAAAAAGGCCAGACACAAAAGATTGCATCTTGTATAATTTCGTTTATACGGGTTACCCAGAATAGGTAAATCCACAGGGACAGAGAGCAGATTGGTGGTTGCTAGGGGCTGGTGGGAGGGAGTGTGGGGAATGACGGCTTAATGGATGCTGGATTTTTTTTTTTTTTTTGGCAACATAAAAGTGCTTTGGAACGCAAGATGTGTGGTGGTTGTATAACATTGTGAACACTTCAAAATGTACACTTTAAATGTTTAATTTTATGTGAATTTCATTTCAGTAAAAAAATGTCTAAAAGTAGTCTGTACGTTTCTCAACTTTGAGAAACCTTGTTGTACTATTTTCACTTGTGCTTTCCAAAAGAGTGTTGGCCATTTACCTTAGTGCCAGCAAGGCGCGAGAGTTCCAGTTTCACTATATACCAGCGGTATTGTGTTTGCAAATAACACTTCAGTTAAAAATTCTTTGGCTATTTGTATCTTACCCACATTTTCTCTTCCAAAAATTGTCACTTTTTTGTCTGTTACTTATTTACCTGTTGAGGTCTGATGCTTATATCATTTTTTATGTGCCTTGTAAAGTAAACACATCATCTCCTTTTCTGTTTGTTTTACATATGTTTTCTCAGTCTGTCTGCCTTTTTAAGAATTATAATAGTTTTAACATTTTTTATACCATCATGCCTATTCGTGCCTTTTTCCATTGTGATTTCTTCATTGACCTCTAGGCTGAGAGGTTCAACTTTTCAAAAGCTCTTATAAATATTTAATTGCATTTTTTCTATCTTTTCCATGGTTTGTTCCATCAGGAATTTGTTTTTAATAGTTCAAAATTCTTTATAAGTTTTCCTATAGGCAAATGAGAAATTCTAATTTCATGTTCTAACCAGAATGTTATAATTTTAAGCATAGTTTCTTAAAACTGAGCACTATGCCAGCCACTTTTAAAAAAAGAGTATCTTAAAAAAATAAATAAAAATAAAAAAGAATATCTTGGACTTTAATGTCAAAAAATTATTATTATTATTTTGAGACAGGATCTCGCTCCATTGCCTGGGCTAGAATGCAGTGGCATCATCACAACTCACTGCAACCTCAAACTCCTGGGCACAAGCAATCCTCCTGCCTCAGCCTTCTGAGTAGTTAGGACTACAGGTGTGTGCCACCATGCCTGGCCAATTTTTTCTATTTTCAGTAGAGGCTAATTTTTTCATTTTTAGTAGAGATGGGGTCTAGCTCTCGCCCAGGCTGGTCTTGAACTCCTCGCCTCAAGTGATCCTCACACTTCAACCACCCAAAGTGCTAGGATTATAGACGTGAGCCACTGCACCGGGCCTATTTATTTATTTTTGAGACAGGGTCTCACTGTGTTGCCCAGGCTAGAGTGCAATGTAAATTTCTGTTACAAGTTGAATTGTATCTCCTTAAAATTTATATGCTGAAGTCCTAACCCACAGAACCTTGGAATGTTGTCTTATTTAGATAAATGATCAATGCAGATGTAGTTAGCGAAGATGAACTCATACCGGAATGGACCCCTAATTCAATATGACTGACTGATGTCTTTAAAAAGGGGAAATTTGAACACAGACACACATAGGGAAGAGAAGGCCATGTGAAGATTGGAGTTAAGCTGGCACAAGCCAAGGAACTATCAGAAGCTAGGAGAGAGACCTGGAACGATCCTTCTCTAGCTCCTCAGAGGATTGCATGGCTCTGCTGTCACCTTTATCTTGGACTTCTAATCTCTAAAACTGGGAGATAGAAATGTATGTTTTTTAAGCTACCCAGTTTGTGGTACTTTGTTACTACTACCCTAGCAAACTAATACGCTTACACATATACAAACTAACATAATTATATACTCCATAGACCTACAGTTCTTTTACAGCATTAAAGCAAAATAAATTTAAAAATACATGCATTTAAAATTATAAGCCCATCTTTGAAATGAACTCCATTAAGTTAATGTGACACTCAGTGTAAGCTCCCTGTACCTAGATCACGGCTCCCGATGTGAATATGTCCCTATCTTACTAATG